>AWWV01010060.1:0-18482 GCA_001974805.1 Corchorus capsularis | reverse complement strand
AAAGACTAAAAAAATTGATTGGAAATAAAATGAAGGCAATTAAAAGGGTAAATTTCACAATCAATGAATTTAAAGGATCAAAGTAAAAATTAAGGCTAAAGGGTTAATGTTTAGTTAAATGGTACTGTCATTTTGACAGGCGTTGTAGGGGTGCTAATACCTTCCCTACACGTAATCGAACCCCCGAATCCAAAATCTGGTAACAAAGACTAATGGTTAAACATATTAATGAACTTAATTTAAAATTAAGGAACATTAAAGTGGTTAATCAAATTTAGGTGGCCAATCACACCTAGATAAAAAAGATTGGTGGCGACTCCTTTCCAAATGCGTCTAGCGCTCAGATCTCGCGATTTGCACGTTATGACACCTAATAGCTATCCCCACAATATTCACCTGACCATTGGACCTATTAAAAACTATTTGATTCCTGAGAATCCAAATTTCCCAAAGAAAATGGATAAAAATAAGGGACCAAGGGATGCGGGGCTTTTTACAAAAATCCTTCCTTTGGAGGTTCTTTTTAAGCCAAGAATCGAAGATGGTGTTGGTACAAACATCAATACCAGCCTGTTGCCAAAAAACTTTTACCACTCTACATTCATGAAAGATATGAAAAGGAGATTCTTCCTCACCATTGCAAAAGGGACAGCCTAAAGCAACATTAATACCCCTATTAAACAGCACAGATATGGTAGGAATCACACCAAGTAAAATTTTCCAGAGGATTTTTTTTTGTTTAGGTAGAATTTTGAGCTTCCAAAACCAAGCCCAACAGGAGTCGTGGAGAGCAATACCTTTAGCTAAACTATAAGCTGATTTGATGGAATAATTTCCATCCTCAGAAGCTTTCCAAACAAAAGTATCATCTAAATCAGAAAGAGATAGAGGAACAACCAAAAAATGATATAGGAAGTCCAAGGGAAAAGGAAAGGAGAACAGAGAATTATCATTAAAGAATTGCTCCACAGTTAAATAAGCTTCCCCAGAATTAAAAGGACCATGCAGCAAGGATCTAATAGGCCCCATACCTGTCCAATCCTCATACCAGAAGGATGTGTTTCTCCCATTTCGAATAGACTTCAGGGTTCCACCATCAACTAAATCATTCGCCCATACCATAGCTTTCCAAGTGGGAGAACTCAATCGACCTTTAACCTCAAGACATCTACCATACTTTGCACCTAAGGAGGTAGCCCATATTGAAGATGGATTAAGTTTAAAGGACCATACTAGTTTCCCCAATATAGCTTTATTCAGTACTCTTGCTTCGTTTAATCCTAAACCACCCACTTCTTTTGGTTTAGTAACATCTTTCCAGTTAAGCAAGTGCAAACCATTTCTGCCATCACTCTTACCCCAAAGAAAATCTCTACAGATTTTATCAATTTCATTACAAATAGAGGCAGGTAAAACTCGACATTGCATAGTATAAGCAGGTATAGACTCTAAAACAGAATTAGTGAGAACAATCCTACCAGCCATAGACAGTAAATTAGACTTCCAGCCAGAAAGTTTGGCCCTCATTTTATCCAAGATATAAAGATAGTCATGTTTGGTGATTCTAGAAGTATGTAAAGGGAAACCAAGATATTTCCCTAGATCTTTAGTCTCATGAACACCTAGAATATTCATCAAGCTGGACTTATGGTCATCTAGGGTATTTTTGGAGAAAAAGACCCTAGATTTGTCTAAATTAATGCATTGGCCGGAGTCTTTACAAAAGGAAGTTAACACTTTCACCATAGAATTTGCAGTTTTCTTATCAGCCCTACCAAACAAAATAATATCATCAGCGAAAATCAAATGAGAGAAAGTTGGGCTTTTCGTAGAGATTTTAACAGGCTTCTAGTCTTTATTATCACAAGCCTCACAAATCCCTAAACTTAAGAATTTCATACACATGATGAACAAATAAGGGGATAAAGGATCCCCTTGTCTAATGCCTCTCGAAGGAGAGAAATAGTCCATAGCAACCCCATTAACCAAAACAGAAATTCTAGCAGAAGACACACAATTCATGGTAAAGTCAAAAAGATCATTGGGAATCTGAAAATAGTCAAGAACAGTCTTAATGAAACCCCATTCTAGCCTATCGTAAGCCTTCTCCAAATCCAACTTAATAGCCATAACCCCTGAATTGCCTCTTTTCCTACCAAAACAGTGGAGCAGCTCTTGAGTAAGAATGACATTATCCGTTCCCTTCCTACCAGGGATGAAGCTGGCCTGAAAGGGAGAAATCATATTACAAAGGAAAGGTCTTAGTCTCCTAACAATAATTTTTGTCACCACTTTATAGGCAAAATTGCAGAGGCCTATAGGTCTAAATTGAGTGATTTTGTGAGGATTGGGGATTTTAGGAATCAAAGAAATTAAAGTATCATTCAATCCAACAAGAATTGACATTCTATCAAAAATCTCCCTAATATCCCCACAAAATTTATCTTTCAAAATAGTCCAACACCTTTGAAAAAGCACAGATGTAGACCATCAGGCCCAGGAGACTTATGGGGTTTAAAGGACCAGACAATCTTTTGGATCTCAAGATCAGAAATAGGTAGACTAAGGCTAGCACAGGCATGGTTATCAAGAGAAAGGGATTTGCAAGGCATGACAGAAACCCTTGGTTCAGAAAGGTGAGAAGTGGAGAACAAGGTAATAAAATGCTGTTGAATGATGACTTTAATAGTATCAATAGTATCAGTCCAATTCCCATCAACATCCTGAATCTTCAAAATTTTGTTAAAATTTCTCCGAATTAGAGTGGACACATGAAAGAATTTCGTGTTTCTCTCTCCATCGTTCAACCAGTCCACTCTTGACTTTAAGGCCCAAATATCCTCTTCATCTTTAAGGATTTGTTTATACTCAGTCGATAAAACCTTATGGAGATCGATTGAGAATTGAGAGGGCGAGATAGCTAGATCCTTTTCAACACCTGCTAGTCTAGCTAGAATTTCTTTTTTCTTTTTAAACACATTGCCAAAGGAAGTTTTATTCCAAACAATAAAATTATCTTTGACATTGTTTAGCCTGTCACATATATTACCCTCCACTCCATCCCAGCTACCCTTAACAACATGTGGAAATTCCAAGTGGTTAAACCACATGGTCTGGAACCTAAAAGGTTTAGTCCCCTTATTCCTACCGTAATCTTGAAAGGAAATATGAAGCGGACAATGGTCGGAATGTGTTTTGGGCAGATGAACAACTGAGGCATTAGGATAAATAATTCTCCAGTCAGGATTAGCTAGAGCAAGGTCAATTCTCTCTTGAATCAAATGACTAATATCTCTCTTATTAGTCCAAGTAAACCGAGGCCCTTTGAACCCCAGCTCAGAGACATTACAATGATTAATACAATCACTAAAGGCTCTAGACCTACCAATTGACAAAGGGTTGCCACCTTTTTTTGTCAGCAGAACTTAACATCTCATTAAAGTCACCAGTAATTAACCAAGGGAGTTTATGATTATCAGCAACCACACACAAATTATTCCATAACAGTTTACGTTCAGCAATCCTAGGACTAGCATAAACCACAGACAATAACCAAAGTAAGTTTGAAGATCGTACCTTCACAGTAGCATGAATCGCTTGTTCTGTGGATTCAATCAACTCAAGATCTATTTTATCAGATTTCCAAAGGACCCAGATGCCTCCACGGTAGCCAATGGTATCTGAATCGATACACCTATCGAAAGGCAAGCGTTGGATAATGTGCTGCACTGCCGAAGCCCTAACTCGAGTCCCAGTCACTATGATCATATCAGCCTTATGAATCCGTACCAAATCAAGCACCGTACGGATGAAATCTGGGTGCCTAGCACCTCTGCAGTTCCACACTATCATTGTCATCCCCACCTTTGGTTCTTCGACCACTCCTGGTCTTTGTCCGTTCGGGTACTTTCTGTACCATTCGTCCTTTGCTTGGTTTAGTGATAACGTCGAGTGGACATCCACTTTGTGCATCAGCAGGCTCTCCGACTGAGGGTTTGGGAAGTCCTCTGGCAGATTTGAGGACCGAGCGTAAACGCGGAACCGTTTCACACTTGGAGTTGTCGAAAGGGTCACAGCTGAAAGTTTGCTATTGTCGAGCAGGAACTTGATCGCTCCGACATGGAGTGAAAACCTCTGGAGGAACAAGGTCCAAAGCTGCGGATTCCAATCCGGATGCCCCCACAGGCGACCCTAGATCTCTGTCGTATCCAGCTCCAATTCCATCGGAAATTTTCGAGGGAAAATCATTGCTGGAATAATCGGTTCCTCCCAAATATGTTCGGAGTGAGTTGAGAACTCTATTGCCTCTCCATTAGTTGACTTCTTGCAGCTCGAAACATAAAGGGTTGATTCGAGGACGATGCTGGCTGATCGTAATTTCTCATCGGCGATTCTCTCGACACAGACAATTCCCTCAATTGCTCTGTCAAATCCATCGGAAGGTGGTCTTGCCTCAAGAAGCGCGGTCTGTCTCTCCTTCCCCTGATATTGTGGCGGTGGGTGAATTTCCGTTTCATCTTGGTCCCAACTTTCTTCTTCTTCTTCAGGGATGAGAGAGAAAGAGAAAGGAAGTTGTTTGGGAGAAAAATTAGGGTTCGGCTCCCTAAGAAACCCATCGCATGAGTAAGTAAAGGATCCGACGGTTCTTCCAAAATTGCCGAATTGATGAAAGAACTGGTTAGGCTAGCTTCGCAAGGCAAAACTTTAGAGCTTGAAAAGGTAGCTGCAGTTTTTGCAGGAGCAGAAGCGGGGTTGGGAATTTGAGATTTGGAGTTTTCCCCTCTTTCAAAATATTTAAGGGCCCAATAGTCTTTTTGCTTCCCTGATTTAGACAGAATTTGCTTCCCTTTAGCGTTGCATTTTGCTATATCAGAGGAAGCTTTTAGCTTATGCAAGTCAGCAGGCAGCTTGTTGTTCCCATTTTGTGAAATATTTAAAGACCTCGAATTGTTCCCCTGTTTCCTTTGTTGACTCCTTTTTCTGTCTTGTAGATTTGAATTTAGATCTGACTTTTGAGCGGGATTTTTGGTGCTTTTTGGTTGGCGTTTTTTGGTAACCACCATCCAAGGTCCAAAACCCTCTTCTTCTTCCACCGATATTACCGCCGCCGTTGCTCCCACCTTATCCGGGCAAGAATCGGCATTGTGCCCGAGTCTTCCACAATGGAAACACAAGGTTCCGATTCCCTCATAGGCTAAGCTCTGTTTTTTCCCTTCAATCGTAAAATGGGTAGCTAATGGCTTATCCATGTTAATCTGGAAGCATAGCCTTGCATAGCGACCTCTCTCACCCATAAGGGCTCTATTATCAACTCTGAGCAGAGTGCCCATACCTTGACCAATCTTTTTGAGAAATTCGAAATCAAAATATTCAACTGGCAGTCCATGGAGCCTCACCCATACTGCGACTGAAGTAAAGGTTGCTTCAGAGGCTCTAAAGTTGGGTTCCCATTTTCTAACTGTAAGAAAATGTCCCCCAATGAACCAGGGCCCCTCTTTAAGCACATAAGAGTAATCCTCCTCGTTCTGAAATTTGAATAGGAAAAAATCCTCACCTAAATCCATCATCGCAGGTTGTTTTTGTATTTTCCATAACTGTTCAAGTTTGGAAACTAAATATTTGTAACCCACTTTTTTGCCATAAACCTTAACAATGAGAGACCTCTGCCATTTAGCTTAAAGTCTTTGTTTTTCCCCAGGGCTTAGACAGATATTCAAGCAATCAATACTAGGTGACTCTGCAGGAGGTGCATAAGTCGCAGATAGATCAAGTACAGGTTCATAAATAGCAGAGTTAGAACCACCTACCAGGGATTCTTTATAGGATTTAACTCCGACTGGTGATAAATGAACTTGTGCTGCATTGTTGTTACAAGGAGCATCATTACTCAGGTAGTTAGCTTTTCCTCCAATCAAGGATATAGAAGGATCTTCCAAACAATCCATGATGATAGAGAAACTAAAAAAAGGAGAAAGAACAAAGAGGAGAGAAGGAAGGGGTAGTTTCAGGAGGAACTGCCATTTCAAACTGCCATTCCAATCTTCCACGTGTTTTACAAAAGATTTTCAAAAGAAGGAGTTGATTTTTGTTTTTGGCCAACACTTCCAAGTACATCGTTGACACATTATTTTCCTTACTAATTTCTCTATTTCTTCTACTTATTATCTTAACTATGTTGTCGAATTTAATGCCTTCATCGAATTTATCCAAACACCTCGGAAAAGACAAAATTTATCAAAGTACATTGCCTAGCATCACTTAACAGTAATAAAATCACAACATTATAGTTATCACTACATAATTAGGTGTCAATAGACATAGGAAGCAAACCAACGAGTACCAAAAGGTAACATGCATCTTAAAAATATGCTATATAGAGTTATCAATATCCCTTTTACATTTCCTCACAATTGTCATAAAACATCCCAACATAAGACACTAAAAACGTCAAACCTCTCCTGGTTGTTCCAATTTCTCATGCATATAATAAAAGAATAGAAGACATCTAGTGGTTTTCTCACAATGACCAATTATATATAAAGGAGAAAAGGGTCAAGCTGAACTATAGCTCCACAAAAGGTCAAGAATGAAATTTAAGGGCATCAACATCAATCAAGAATTGGAGGAAAATCAAAGGAATTACCAAATAATCAAACTGTGTATGATTTAGTTCATCCTCACACTGTATTCATTAAGATTAGTGACTTAATGTTAGTTAGGGTTTTGAAGTTTAGAGGAAATTGAAAAGGGGCGTTTTTTAATGGAAAAGGGCTAAATAACATATATTTGTTGGTATGTGTATATTTTATGATCTTTGTTTAAAGTACCATTTCAAAGTCTAATTTGCAGCATTAACAGTAATAGTAATTTTTTTCTATCGAGTTTCGAATTTGCAGCAACACTTACATACCATGTAATGGTATATGGATAAGAATTTGTTTGCAGCAACACTTGCATTATGCAACACTTACACCTAGGAATTTTATTATTTGTACCAGATGTGTGATGAATAAAAAATAATTAAGTTTAACGATGTTAAATAATTTACTAATCACACTATGAAATTTTAATAACCTCGTATGAGTCTGTTAGACGTTAAAGGCAGGAAAAACTTGCTGATGTTTATATTCATCACTTAAACTTTTTTCCGTATTCCAGAAAAGCTTATTGACCTTATAATGTTTTGTGTTTCTAATATGGATGTTGCGGTAGTTTGGAATAGCGAAAGTCTCCCTGCTTTTCGGCCTGAGAGGGGCCTCCGTCAAGGTGATCCGCTTTCCCCGTACTTATTTATTTTGGTTATGCAGAGATTGTCGCATATGATATTGGAAAATGTGGGGTTGAAGCTATGGAAACCAATTAAGGTCTCACAATCTGGTTCTGAGGTTTCGCATTTGTTTTTCGCTGATGACTTAATGTTGTTCAATGTTGCGGAGGCTGATCAGATTACGGTGGTTCGGGATGTATTACTGGACTTTTCTAAAGCTTAGGGACTGCAGGTGGATTTAGAGAAATCCAAGTTGTGGGTCTCGCCAAATGTTCCTAATGATAAAGCTAGATGCTTAAGTAGAATGTGTGAAATCCCCTTAGCTTTGGAATTGGGTACTTACTTGGGGGTGCCAATTATACATGGTCGGATTACTAAACACACTTATCGACATGTTATTGATAAAGTCTTGAGCCGTTTGGCTAGCTGGAAAGGGAAGGTTCTGAGTTATGCTGGTCGAAGGACACTGATACAATCCACTCTTAATTCCATTCCAATCTATACTATGCAGTCTGCTTTGCTACCAATGGCAGTGTGTAATAGATTGGATCAATGCAATAGGAATTTTTTATAGAAAGGGGAAGTCGATAATTCTCATGGCCATTTGGTTTCTTGGGATCGTGTTTGCGAACCAAAAGGTAATGGTGGATGGGCTTGAGAAAGACTCAGAAGACAAATGTGGCGTTATTGGCCAAAACAGGTTGGCGGCTTCATACTCGTGACCAAAGTTTGTGTACTAAGGTTTTTCAAAAGAAATATCTGAAGGGGAGAAATTTTGTTCATGCGGTGAAAACTAGTGGAGCCTCTTCTACTTGGCGTGGTTTGTTACAAACTAAGGAGTGTATCCGAAGAGGTACTAGATGGAGACTTGGGAATGGTAGTGATATAAGGTTTTGGACTGATTGGTGGGTGGGTCAAAAACCTTTGATCGAAATTGGCCAAGGTAGTATTTCTTTGGAGGATCGGAATGTGTTGGTTTCTTCTTTTATTGATCAGAATGGGGAATGGGAGTTAGATTCGGTGACTGCCCTACTGCCGGCTTCGATTATTGAAGAAATTCGGGCTGTCCCATTTTTTGTTTCGGCTTTGGAAGGTGATAGGTTTGTGTGGGGCTGGGACAAGATTGGACAGTTCTCTTCGAGTAGTGCTTATGGTGCTTTGATGAACTTTGGGCTTGAAGTTGAGTGGAGAAGGAGATGTTCATGGATTTGGAGGCTTCCTGTACCGGAGAGAGTTCGTTTTTTCTGCTGGTTACTGTTCATGAAAAGTTTAAATACCTTGGAAATGCTACATAGGAAAGGAATTGTTGGTGATCCGGTGTGTCGTTTATGTTCAGGTGATGTGGAATCGATAGAGCATGTGTTTCGTTTATGTCCTTTTGTGAGGGGTATTTGGGAGTGTGTTGGTCAGAAATTTGGCATTGATACAGCTGGGGTGCAGTCGTTTGAGGATTGGTTTCATCTGCATGGTACTAAGCACACACGAATTAGGCAGGATTTCTATTGGAGTTCTTTATTTCTTCTCCTCCTGTGGAGTATATGGAAAGCTAGAAATGACTTGGTGTTTAATGAAAAATTCCAATAGCAGAGCAGATCATTGCTTATGCCGAAAAGCTAACAAAGGAAGTTGGTCAAGTGTTCTTTGTGGGGAAAAGGCCAAATGACGCATCGAGTTGTTTGATTTCATGGCAGCTTCTGCCGGCTGGCTGTTATTTATTGAACTCAGATGGCTCTCGACGCCATTTAGATAATCAGGCATCGGCAAGGGGGCTTGTTCGGGATGCTTCAGGTAATTGGGTGGTTGGTTATATGGTTAATATAGGTGTAACTAGTAGCCTTGAAGCGGAGTTATGGGGGTGCGGCAAGGCTTATTACTTGCAAAGGAGTGTGGCTATACCCCTTTAATTGTTGAACTTGATGCAGCAGTGGTAGTACAGTTTCTGCAGCAGAATATGATGAACTCACATCCTTGTTATACCTTAGTAAGGGACTGTTTAGAGCTTATTAAGGGGGATTGGATTGTGGAGATACGACATATCTTCAGGGAAGGGAATCGATGTGCTGATTGCTTGGCGTCTTTGGCGCATGAGGCAGAGAAGGGTCTTACGATCTATAATGAGCCTCCACAACAACTTCTTCCTCTTTTGCAGGATGATCGGGTCGGAATCGGTACTATGAGGCCATACTTGCAACTTTTCTTTTTCCTTGTTCTTATGTATAAAAAAAATCACTTACAATATTCAAATCAGAAAATTTACCTTAAAATATTCAGTTTTCCTTTTTCTTTTTAACTTGACTTAACGAGGTTGATTATTTCTAGTTATTATACCTGGATTTAATTAACCTGATCAGCATGAGTTTCCGGGCAACGTTTGGACTTTGGATAAATATAATCATCATACGTTTTGGGTTCTACAAATCATTTTTGCCGTAACTGAAGATTATGTATTGATATTTTTTTGGTGAAAATTATGTATTGATACTTGAAAAAAGTTTTTACATTAAAGGTAAAAAATTTTAAAAAGCCATCATATAATATACAGAAACAGATAAATCATTTCAAAATAAGAGGGCTCGACCAAATCAAGTTGCATTGATATAGAAAATTCACCCACTATATAAGTGCAAATGAACTAATCTTGATTTCCAATACATATATTTTGAATGTGTTGAGCTACATTTTGTAGGAAAAATGTTTTAAAAGAATAACTTGAACCAAAACTAGCCTATAGGAGAACTAGTTACTGCCTTGGAGGGTTTCGAGATAGACTGGGGATCTTTGGCAGGTTTAGACTCTGCATTGATGGCAATATTCCCGATTCCAACCTCCATTGCTTCCCTATCATCCATCTCCCTCTTCTTTTGCTCCGAAATGTGAGTATCGGCATCTTGGCTCCGTGCTGAAGACCCTGAGGGCTCTAAAAGTCTCGGGCCTGCATTCATCCATGGATGAAGAAGGCACTGAGCAGCAGTGGGACGCTTCTCAGGTACAAAATCGAGGATGGTGTTGACACTGCTTTTTGGCAGTCACGTGCAGCGCACTAGTAATGACGATACGATGGGGTTGACATAGGATATGGCAGGGTCCGATGTCAGCTCCACCTTTGGGATATGTCGGAGAGTTTGGCTTGGAGGCTGGGACTAGGAGGTAGTTGGAGATAAAATCCCAACCTTTTCTCACGTGAGAGTGATAAAGCCTTAACCATCTTCCTTAATATTTCCTTCTTACCATAAATCCCATGATTGACGCCTTAAATCAGATATTTCTTTCTTACCATAAATCCCATGATTGATGCCTTAAAACAGTGACACCGTAAATCTCGCAATCGCACTTGTCAATCCCTAATTGATGGCCTAAATCAATCCTACTGTAAATCACTCAATTGCATATTACTGCTATCAATTGATATCAGTATACTTTAATTACGGGATATCGTAATTATTACACACATTAGCTTCTCCACTATATATAGTGGAGTTGAAACCATTGAAAAGGCCCTTCTTTGGCATCACAGAGAAAATCACCCTAAAACTCTGTCTCTTTGCTCACGTCAAACCACCGTAAAAAGCCAAGATACCACCTGCCAACACCACACTCTCACTGAGGTCTGCTCCGGTCTTCCTCTCCGCCACCTCCTCCATATCCCTTTGCTCTGTTTGCGACGTCTCCTCCACCGCAACAAAAGAACCCATCAACAGATGGGAACCAGGAAATCTGTCATGTTACTTGCATCCTGCTCGCTGAATTCATACTTCTCAATGAGGACCTTATTCAAGGGCCAGAAGCGCAACCGACGGATGTGCCTCAAATCACCATATCGATTAAAGAAGTCCCGAGAGTAACGGCCACCCAATGCAATCTGAGAATTCCCAAAATACTTTACCTTAAATACAGGAGTCTTAACAAAGCAAGCTTCTTAATGGATACAAAAAATGAAGACTCACCTTGCGCGGCATCATTCCAAGAAGCTCCATCATCAAAGCTAAGTGGTCCTGAACAGATGGGAGAAAAGGTCACATGCACTTATCTAGTCCAAGCATATATATTGCTCATAGATTCTTCAAAAAAAAGGTTAAAGTACATAATTGGTCCCTCAAGTGATGCGACTATAGCAAATTGGTCCCCCAAGTGAAGAAATATGCAATTTAGTCCCTCAAGTCGAGTTAACCGAGCAATCAAGTAATTTCCGTTAGTTTCCGTCCAATGTGCCGTTAAACGTCCGACGTGGCAGTGACACCGTCAACTATGCTGACGTGTCAACTGCCACGTCATACATTTTGATTAAAAAACTATTTTTAAAAATATATATATTTTTTAAAAAAATTGGGTGAGGGACCTAATTGCCGAATTAACTCAACTTCAGGGACTCAATTGCTCATTAAGTTCACTTTAGGGACCAATTTGCACATTTGCCCCTAATTTTTTTGTTTTTTTAATAAAAATAAAAAAAATCAATTTTTTTCTTTTTTTTTTCAAGAACCATTTTTTTTCTTTTTTTAAAGAAGAAAATGATTTTTTTAAAAATTTTGATACTATCTCTTTTAATTTTGTTAAAGAGATTACAAATATTTTAGCCCATAATATTGTCAAATCTTAGTATATATTGGGCGACCAAAGGGTGTGGATGGATTATTTACCATCTCATATTTGTAATTCAACTCCTTGATTAATGAAAAAGTAGCATGTTTAAACTTAAAATATATATATATATTATATAATAAATCAAACAAATCAAATTATTTTTTAAATTGTAGTTGTTTTATAAATTAACTATTATTAAGTAAATCAATATGAAATTGACTGATTAAAACAAGAAACAGTCTGGGAAGAGAAACTTGATATAAATGATTAGTATATACTAAATATTGCCAATTACATCATTTATAAATCTATTGTTGTTCCTATTTAAAATATTAATCATATTTACCACAAGTTTTGGAAAAGAAGAAAATTTATTTAAAGAAAACAGAAAAAAAAAATGAATTTTTTTTATTTTTATTCAAAAAAACCAAAATTAGGGGCAAATATGCAAATAGGTCCCTGAAGTGAACTTAAATGAGCAATTGAGTCCCTAAAGTTGAGTTAATTCAGCAATTAGGTCCCTCACCCAATTTTTTAAAAAAATATATATATTTTTTTTAAAAAAAAATATTTTTTTAATCAAAATGTATGACGTGGCAGTTGACACGTCAGCATAGTTGACGGCGTCACTGCCACGTAGGACATTTAACAGCACATTGGACGGAAATTACTTGATTGCTCGTTAACTCGACTTGAGGGACTAAATTACATATTTCTTTACTTGGGGGACCAATTTGCTATAGTCGCACCACTTAAGGGACCAATTGTGTACTTTAACCCAAAAAAAAGAAGAACCAACATATCCTAGGACGAATGAACTTTCAGTCTATTTATCTTTAGGCTCTCAAGTTCAAACCTGCTCCCCTGCATATTATTCTTTTGGCCATTCCCATATAGTACTTTAAAAGAACTAACTATACACATTTTGCAAGGAAAAACAACAATTTTCTTAATCGTCCATGGACTCCATGCTTTTCATTAGGCATATTTCACTCATTATAGTGATTAGTAAAATGCAAAACCGGCTGTACTTAACTGGCAAATTTATCTTTAATGGCCAAAAGAAAAAAACTGGCAAATTTATAATTCGCATGTCCTCTTTTAAAGAAAATGCTAAGGTGACAGAAGAAAAAGAAAATTATGCTTCTATGGTGTGTAAAGAATCAATCTTGGAGAGTGGAGTGATGCTGTCAATAGATGGGAAGTCATCATCTTCTTCACTGCTCTCCATTATTCAAACTTTTTCTCCCCTTTTGGGAACTCTTTTTTTTTTTTTGGTACCGCCCTTTTGGGAACTCAAACACTATGTTTCTTCAATCTTCAGTGAGACTGAAATCTGAATGTCTGAATAATGGGTTTATTTATTAGAGAAAAGAGTTTTTGAAACGAAAAGTGGGTTTATTTATACGAGTAATAAGAAACTAAGAATGAAAAAGTTTTATAGTTTCGTGAGAAGTGAAAAGCACTTTCTATGGCTTTTTTCACTTGATAGGTTTACCACTAGCTCTTTATTGCATAAAAGAAACATTTCTGATTCTTGTGCTTGTGACCTATGCCTTGATTGTGAAGAAAATTGCTTACATGTGCTCAGAGATTGTACATTTGCTTGTGATGTTTGACAATCTCTTTCATTGCCGGATAATTTCTTCTCTGCCACAAATGTTAAAGACTGGATCTCTTTGAATTTTTCTTCTTCGATCACTTATAAAGGCACTCATTGGCCTGCCATCTTTGCTTATTGTTGTTGGTCTATTTGGAAAGCTCGTAATGCTAGAATTTTTCAAGGCAAGTGTGCTCCCTGTTAAGCACCTTGCCCTTAATCTAACAATTGAATTCTTTCACCTTGCTTCCAAAAATTCGACTTCCCTAAGAGAAATGAGATTTTAGTTTCTTGGAATCCTCCACTTCAAGGTTGGTTTAAGTTGAACTCGGATGGCTCGGTCGCAGGCAATCCCGGGGCTGCTGGTTCGGGAGGCACTATAAGAGATGATCAAGGAAACTGGATTGTTGGATATGCAAGGAATATTGGTGATGCAACTAGCTTGCAAGCTGAATTTTGGGGACTAAGGGATGGGTTAAGATTGGCCTTTACTAAAGGAATACAGAACTTGGATGTTAATGTTGATGCTTCACTTGTCATCAATCTTATTGAGAATGCTGATATTTCTATCCATCCTTTAGGAAATATCATCTCTGATTGCAGATCTCTTATGCAGAACTTTCATAATGTGAAGATCTCACACTGTTATAGAGAAGGAAATATGGCTGCTGATGCTTTGGCAAATAAAGGAAGGATGCTTGATGAGCATTTTGTTGTCTTTAATGATATCCCTGATTTTATATATGACTTTGTAATGGCAGATTATTTGGGAGTATCTTTCCCTAGACTTGTAAACATTGATCTTTAATTAATTTTATTGTACCCTTTAAATCAAAAAAAAAAAGAGGTGAAAAGCAAACTGCAAAGAGAGAGAACATGTAACATTTACTTTTTGTTGGTGGCTTTATGTTATGTTAATGTTTACTTTGGGACTTATTGTGTTACTGTTTTGGCTTTAGTTACCCACTCTACTCCCAATTGAATGAAGAGTTCTGTGAAATGCATCACAGATTCATTTTGTTTTAAAATATAAACAACTAGCTAGCAACATTAACAACATTCATTTTTAGTAATACTACTTAGGTAGTATCTTTTCATCATATATATA
Organism: Corchorus capsularis; assembly: GCA_001974805.1. Classification (NCBI taxonomy): domain Eukaryota; kingdom Viridiplantae; phylum Streptophyta; class Magnoliopsida; order Malvales; family Malvaceae; genus Corchorus; species Corchorus capsularis. Next base: position 3,926 of record AWWV01010060.1, on the reverse strand, counting down.
TGTATATATTTTAATTAATTTAACTAAAAGATAATATTAGGAAAAAGAAATGAATTCATACTTTATTTAGAACATTTTCTTGTCCATAGTAAATTCAACTTGTGTTTCATGTATGATGTATCACTAAAGATTGATATATATAGTACTCCCTCTGTCTTATAATATAAATCCATTTTAACCGTATCACAAAGTTTAAGAAAAGTAGTTACAACTCTAACTTCTATAAACTTTTATCTTCTCTTTCCAATTTTATCCCTCTTCTCTCTCCTCCCACTTACTCTCTCATACTCAATAGATAAATTAAATTCCAACTAAATTTCTACTATCACTAACAAGGGTAATTTAGATAACTTAGGTAAAAGTTGCATTGGGATTTAAAAAGGGACTTATATTTTGGGACAAATAAAGTTTCTAGAAGAGAACTTATAATATGGGACAGAGGGAGTATGTATAGTATGTATTAGCTGAACTATATAAAGCAAGCTCGTATAATTTTGGGTTATTATTCCCCAGGTCAAATGACATTCAGATAATAGTAATACTCAAGGAAGATAATCAATCGCCATTGGGCATTTGGTTTGATGGTAGAGTGTTGGACTCTTAGTTCGAGTTTACCAGATAATCAATCGGGCATTTGGTCTTATAGTAGAGTGTTGGACTCTTAGTTCGAGTTTACCTGGATTATGAGGTCTTGCTCAATGTATTTGCATATTCTCAAGAGAATATGTATTTGCACATTGTCCGGACTATTCCTCCCGGCTTTGTAATCTCTGATTATTGATTAATGAAAGTGAATATGTATTTGATTAAAAAAAAGGAAGATAATCAATCACGTAATCTTTAAGAAAAAATGTGAAACCAAATATTGCATCTTAATTAGCTAGGGACATATAATTATGTCCCTGACAATTTTGCACGGGCTGCAAATACAAATAGAGCTGTGAATATTTTCTTTCACAAACATTTATAATAATAATTTAACTCTCGAGCAACGTGAAATTGGGATGGATCCAAGTAGAATTTGGCAGGTACTTTGTGAAAAAGGGAATTTGACTTGAATAATTACCTTCAAAGGAAGAGTATTTTGCAGTAGCAAGTGAGTAGAACAAGCAACTATTTTCCTTGGTAACTCTGGGAAGGAAAATTTTATTGTCCATTCCTCTGGCAGCGGCTTCATCAGCGGTTTGTAAAATGGATGCTCCCATACTTACATAAAGCATTTTATTTTTATCACCCAACTTCGGACCCTTTCTTCGTCGCCATTTCCATGTGGTAAGATCCAACCTCCTCACATACATATGTTTCTCTTCTTCAGACGACACATAAACAACTACCAATTCACCATCATCTTCATTTTCTGCCATGAAAGCTCGACGGATGCCATAAGTCTCGAAATTTGTTTCTTCGTCACTACAATTAATTAGCTTCAATTGAGCTATGGGAAGAACTTTTGGAAGATAATTAATCAACTCTCCGGCCTCCCCATCCCCATCCTCCCCATCCCACTCCCCGTCCCCGTCCCCATCCCCATCCCCATCCCCATCCCACTCCCACTCCCACTCCCCCCCACCCTCAATACTCTCATCAATATTAAATACACCTATATCTCCTAGAAGTCCCATGATATAACAATGTCCCTGGTATAATATGGGGGGACAATTAGATACCAAAAACATTAGATCATTGGTGGTGGTACTATACAACTCATGAACTTGCCAACTCTCTTCACCACATTTGAAAAGGTAAAAAAAAGTCAGCGAGCGTCGAAATTCCAATGACAAACCAAGTTGAGGAAGTGGGAGGTGATGAAAAGCTCATTGAAGCAACTGCACCACCGGAGTGTGGATAATTGGGAAGTTGTTTCTTTTCCCTTGTGAAGGGATTGAAGAAGACAACACTGTGATCTTCTCGGGTCAAAAGCAACCAACCATGTTTTGAAGACCGAATGAGTGAGCCGGATAATTCTGGAAAAAATTCTACTTGGTAAACGCCCTTGTATAGAGGGTGGAAGAATCTAAAAGTACCATTATGATCAAGTGACAACAAATACGGAGAGTGGTGGGAATTATTTAGAGGCGGCAGAGGCCTAATGGCATCAGTTGAGTACCATGACTTGCATACTGCTCGGAACATGGCAAGATCCCCAGCAAATAGCTTTGATGACACTAAATTCAAAAGGTCGGGTGGAAGTTCAGACCATGAGAATTCTTTCTCATCTCCTAAATCTTTGAGTAATACCTCCACAATATTTGTTTTCGCTGCCATTTATATTTGAAATATTTGCCTTTTCTGCAAAAAGCACCCATAAACTACCACAATTAATCAATTACTAGCGAATTATCAAATTATAGCAATTGATCAGAGGCTATATGCATATACGAATTAATCATGATCTGTTAATGTTGAATTTAAATAGCAAAGTATAAGGTTAAGGCTATATATATTAGTTTAAGCTCTATATGCATCAAATTATGGGATTCTTAGAATAAGCTATAAGGGAGAAAAATAAAAAGAGAAGGAACTTTACCTGATTCTTTCTTGTCCAGCTGATTAAGGCGATACGAGCAAAACAACCAGAATACAAAGAGGAGAAAGAGATGAAACTTTTTGGCCGACGATAAGAGTAGTATCGTAAAACTTAATAATAATTGGTTAATTAAACACTAGTAATACTAGCTATTTATATGTGTAGGTTAATAGGGTTTAAATTTCATTAAGATCATCCTACAAGGGATGATTAGGATTTCATCAGGATGGTGTCCCCTAATCAAATTTGAATTATCATCAAATCCTAATTTACACCCTACCACACCCAGGGACGGAGTCAGAAATTTTGTTTTGGGGGGGCGAACATTCTATATTATATTAAAGTGAAATTTGGTTTTGATATACAATGGACACTTATACAAATACAATACGATATTTTTATATCCTATAAAAGTAATCTAGAGGTATTTCTATATCAAAATCGAAATTTTTCAATAAATTTCATAAGTTTTCATCTTAGACGAGATGATTAAAAAGCTAGAATTAATTTACTCGAATGAAAAATCGAGTTCAAGATTTTTCCTTTCACTACCTCTTATGTGAGGAAAAAACCTTCTTAAATTTTTTTATATATAAATAATTAAAGTTTACTATGGAAAAAAGTTCATACATTAAAATAAGGTTGCACGAAACCACATACACTTTAAACGTGATAAAAAAACTTCAAGGGACATATACCTACTAATTAAGGCAAAGACTTAGGTGTCACCATGCTTCTAGTTAAACTCTTAATAAATGTAGTTAGACTAATTGATTAATTTGAATTACTCAAAAACATTAAGTTATTCTATATATAGTTAAATTGATAAATAATTTAATATTACTACAAATAATTAATTGTCATTTAAGTATAAATGAATCAAAATCATATGATTTGTTTCTTAAAAAAACACCTATATATTTCTTGGGGGGGCGAAATTGAAGTTCGATTGAGTTGTATGGTGAAAAGAACACATGTATATATAAGCTCCCGGAAAACTTTGGGGGGCGGTCGCCTCCTCCCGTCCCCCTAGCTCCGTCTCTGACCACACCTAATTAAACTTTTACTTAATTATTAATCAAATTTGAATCATCATTAAATCCTAATTTACACCCTAACACACCTAATTAAATTTTTATTTTTATTAATTACCTTAACCTAATCTTAACCTAATTAATTTGAGGGATTTTTCAAAAAAAAAAATTGCAGGGAATTTATGGTTAGGGTTGAGATTGTTAATGTAGAATAGAGTTTTTCCTATTGATCTGAATTTGCCGCAATGAGAATTTGAATTAGTCGAATTTAATTAGGATTTATATATATATATATATATATATATATATTACTAGTAATTAAAGCAGGAAAGAAGATAGAAGAAGGGAAAGAGTAAATATCGAAG
>AWWV01010059.1:0-17319 GCA_001974805.1 Corchorus capsularis | reverse complement strand
TATATATATATATATATATATATATATGATCAGTCATTTTTTTTTTTCTTTTTTGTAGTTGCTTTTGATAGATGGGAATCGATTTTCTTAATTTTTCTCCCATTGAAGAATATCTTTGTCTCTTTGTCTGTCTATGTTCAAACATTAAATCAAACACCAAATCAAATCTATATGGGGTTGTTCACAAAACTTGAATCATAAAAAAGAAGATGTATAGTTGAAAAGGACAAGATCAATGTGATTCATGCAATCTTTTTTTTTTTTTTGCAAGTTAGTGTTTATTTTTTATTTATTTAATATTGTAGTAAATAAATTGATCACCATTCGAATTCATTTGTGATTTGTGTGTGTGTGTATTATGTATTCGATCGGTAATATATAGACTAGGACTTCTCTTAAAAAAATTTTCTAATAATAATCTCTCCCCATAACTTTATTTGTTTGAACAATGAGAAATTCAATTTAAACTCTATGATCATGAAGATACATATTGAGTCAAAATCATTTTTTTTAATTAAAACAAGTCAAAATATTTGTATTTGACGATCGATTAATCTAATAAATATTTGTTTGGTTTGTGTGTTTGTTAGACTATCCTCTCGAGTCTCGATCAGAGTTGTCGACTGGATGGAATAATATTAGATCAATAGATCATATTCATATATTATTATATTGAATTCCCTTATCAATTTTTCAAACAAAATTAAATTAAATAAAATGAATCAACTCTCTAGATTTTTGTTAACTAACATATATTTTGGATATGTATTTGGTAAGTGTCTCGTACTCTCGTCATCTCGTGTGAATTATATTTAAAGCAATATTAATGTATAACTCTTTTTTCATTTAATTTACTTGAATGATTTTTTTTCTTTTCTTTTAACTAACTTGAAAGGATATTTTAATATGAAGTGCTAAATTATATATAAAAATAAAATTGTACTTTTTGATTATGAAATAAAATTGTAATTAAAACATATATATTTTCAAAGTCCATTGTTTGAGGTCCGATTCATCTTGATTCCAAATTAATCAGGACTTACTATATACATCGAGAGATTTGTATGGAGAAAAAAAAAGTTAAGAAACTAGCTAGATAATAGATTTGATGTTGTTTTTTTTTTTTTTTTGACAACAAGAAAGGAAGATTCGATGTTGTTTAGATCTCTATACTTTTTTCCGTTTTTTTTTGTGACTAATTAACGTTGTTTAAATCAAGCAATTATATCCTTCAAAAAAAAAATCAAGCAATTATATACAACTTATATATTACAAGGCAACAAATTGGTAAGTTGGAAGTTATTATAATCAATGGAGAAATTTCATGTCCATGAATAAATGCAAATCACGTCATGAAAATGAGACGTTACGTCTATGATTTTCTCTTCTTATTCAATTTGATTTCGTGACTTCATGATATGTACAATATGTATAGTTTCATTTCATGCATGTCCCCATCGATGGATATCGTCACCAACAACAAGTCTTTCCCTCCTTTTAGAAATTAGAACGTTAGTTGAATTTCAACAATTTCCAAATTCTTATATATATATATAAACAAAGTTTAATTTTAAGGAAAATAGTGCATATCTTTTCACTTTTTTCAGTTGGTTTCATGCATATTGCACGGTTCTCATTTATTTCTTTTAGTAGTACTCCTTTTTCTTGTTTTAACGTCATTGAATATGTAAGAAGGCAACAATAATTACAAAAAAGATTCGACTATCTCTTTTTCTGTTAGATATTTGCTTGCTATATATAATTCATTCCTCAAAAAAAAAAAAAAAAGATATTTGCTATTCAATATGGTTGGATTATATATATATATATATATATAATATAATATATAGTAAAACCTTTAAAACTTTTTCATGGATTATTAGACTAATTTGCACATGCATATGGATGATCATTAAGATAGATAATTTATTTTACCAAAAAAAAAATGATAGATAATTTATATAAGTAATGATCTGTCTAATTTTTGCAATTTGCATGGCCCCAATATACTGTTGTAAAGTGAACAAATTAACGTAGCTGAAAGCTAGGCAAGAATAATACACATCCATTTTGCCTTATAACATCAAACTTTTCTTTCTTTCTTTCTTGCTTTCCTTCTTTTTTTTTCTTTTCTTTTTAATGATTTCACATACAAAATTAAAAGTGCTTATATATATAGAATTATATAAGTAATAATATCTGTTGTAGTTGTCAAGGATTCTTGATTGAGACATTAATATATTTATGGACCCAAAGTTTTCATGATCTCTTAACAAACCCACCCAGCTGTAACCAGTTTTCTGGTAGCTAGTGTGTCGAAGCTGCAGTCATGTCATGAAAAATATATGGCCCTATGCAGACCAAATTTATTTAGCACGTGTTCTAAAAAAGATTGACAAAACATTATGCATGACAATGAAACTGCATTATATTCTTAATTTTTGATTGAAATTTAATAGATACATTAGAGAAGTTAATTTATATATACGTATATAGTCTAAAATTATGAACAAGCATGTATAGAACACAAAGTAGAATTAAGTATCAAAATCAATAAATATTATATATGTCACTTTTGAGATGGGGGCAACAATATCAAAGTTGATCTTATGATGCCTATATTCGCATTTATAAAATTTTCCCTAATACCATATGAAATTGATTATATATCTAGGTAATATAATTGCCATGACAATATGTTTAAACCACCCACTTGACTAAGAAAGTCTAGAGTTTAATATCAACGACTCCGATGAGATAGAAAAACTTAACAGGTATATTGATAGATCAATTGTTTCGTAAGAATACAAGAAAACGCTCTGATTATTTTCTCGTCAATTATATATTGAATTATTTGCCATCAAGGAAGACTTTTGTTATGTTTGCAACAATTCAAGGTGATGTGGGTCTTATTTTGTTGATTGTGAAGAGTGGTTCTTCAAATACCACAAGTTTGGCATATGATTTGCTCAAGGTGTATTAAAAATCTTGTCTAATCTTTTTGTAAGGGCTAAGACAAAATACTAAAACTTGGAAATTAATTAGTTTTCCACATATTGAGATCTATCAATCCCATTGCCAAGTTTGATGTTTTTGATTAATATATTGTTAACCTCTAATTGGGTTAGAAATTAAAGAAGAAAAAAAAAATTGTGTTCATTGCAAAAAAATTAATTCCTCAATTGTAACAACATAGGAAGACATGCAATGGTAGCTTGACCTTAGTTGAGTGCAATAGCCAAAATAAGGAAAAAAAAAAAAGAGTTTCATATTATGTTGATTTATAGTTGTCTTCTTCTTGTCTTTGCCTCAGGCGGCCATGTGAGTTTAAAATGACTTTATAGAAATACATAACATAACCAGCCAAATCCGAAAAATGATCTGTCTATTGCGCGACAATATGTTAAAAGGCCCATAATAAAATGTTCTTTTATATGCTGGAAAGGACCGAACCAACCGACCGAGATATTTTGGTTCGAAAAGGTTAGATTTGTCATTGTTGTGAAAACTGAAAAGCTTAAATATGGGTCTGCCGCCATGCCCAAATAAAGTCTTAAGGATGAGCCCAAAAGTAAAATTTGTTTTAAGTTTGGGAAATTGGGAGGCATGTAGCCTACCCATACCGAACCCAGTCCAGCCCAAGCCTAGAATATATATAAATTTAGTTAAATCAAATTATTAACACCTATTGAATAAGTGGAATTCTTCTGGCCAAAAAAAAAAAGTGGAATTCTTGACATAATAAGGTTAAAGTTTAGAAGTTTTGAATAAGAAATATACTTTGGAGAACTATTTTTTATTTAGAATCCAGCAAAATTGAACTTCATATTAATCAAAACTCAATTTACCCACTGATATTGAAAGATATGTGATATATTTATTTATATGTATAAAGTTAGTACTACATGCTAATCACGAAGTAATTCTTGGTCAAGAATATCATACTTTATGAGCTATGCAAGTCTTTGGTTAAATGGTTTTGGTAAAAGTTAATCCAAATAAAAAAAATACCTAGTAGAGAAATAATGAAGACTAGGTTGGGGCACACTTTGAAACTTAGTGCTAGTAATATTGCTACAATGGAAGCAAGGACAAAAGAAGATTGTGTTATAACCTAATAAAATAATCAAAGAGGTGGTTCTAACTAAACAAAACCCATGGGCTCTCCTTGGATTAATGTCAAAATCAAATCTAATGGACCATATTTTAATGCAAAATGATTGATTATTCTAAATGAAATGGAAATCTAACAACACCAAGCAAAGGTTGGTCAACTTTGTTTCCACATTAACAAATTTTTTTTTTTGAGGGAACACATTAACAAAAATTAAGCACCCAACACTTTGTTTGAAAAGATATATAATTAATTAAGATAAGACTTGTTGTTTAGTATATTTCCAATTTTTAATGTTTGCAAGGTGGCAATTGTACATGGAATATGTACACTTTCATGGGACTAAAAAAAATCACATATTTTCAAACGTCTAATTAGTTGCCAAATGGGCACCATGATTAAGACTTGCCTACGTTATGTATAAATCATAAAGTGCTCCAACTTAGAAATATAGTTCCCAAAAAGTGAAAGGAAACAAAAATAAATCGACAAAAACACTAGCTTTAATTAGTTACTAAGAATTTAAATATTAATTGGTCAATTTTTTTAATGCTTACTACTAGTAATTTTCATCATTTCATGTATAGTATCATTTTACATGTACCAATAAAACACCTTAATATATCATTCATTATAATCAACACATAGATGTTGTTTAATAGAAAGAAGTCGATATCTCATATCTAAGATATTGAGATAATTTTGTTTATAATTTTGTAATTTTTTTTTATTTTTCAAAGTTATTTGAGGTTTTGGGATTTTTTTTTTCGGAAAAAGGGTAAAAAAGGAAATACAAGATTTGGGATTTTTATTTTTGTGAAAGAAATTACAGTATAATATAAAGAAATTGGCTTATTATATAAGAGAAATGAAGAAAATGGAATAAAAAGCAATATTTTAATTGGGATATTATGGTGGGAGTATTAAAGTCATTTTTCCCCACCTAGTTTTGAAAATCCTGTGGGTTTACAAAGGTTTTTTTGTAACTAAAAAAAAGAGCTGGTTCGAAGCAAAACCAAAAGCCAAAACCATGGGCAGTTTCTTTTGTTTTCCGCCATAGCACCAAGAAATTAAAACTTTTTGCCAAAAACTAAAACCGGCTGCTCCGCTCTCTGTATAATATTATTGTCTCTTTCAATCTTTTCTATATTTCTCAATCTATTGCACGCTTAACACTCATCACCTTCTTTTTTCTCTGTTACATTATTGAAAATCTCAAAAAAAAAACAAAGCCTTTTCTTTTTCACAGCCTTTTTTTCTGGGGTTATTATTAAGAAGTTTTTTTCAGGTCCTTGATGATTGTTACAACTCAATGGTAGTCAGTTCCTTACTGGGTATGTCTTCTTTTTCTTAGTTCTTCAGCCTGTTAGAAAATTTCAGTTCTGTTTCTATTTTTGTCTGTAAGAATTCTGCAAAAAAAAAAAAAAAGGAAAAGTAGTAACTAGGCATTAGCCAATGACATTTATCTCAACTGGGTGTTTGAGATCTTCAATAATTGTTGTTGTGAGAAGTGATTTTATTGTTATATAATTCTGAATGGAAACTAATGGTTTGCCTGGTGGGATATTTTCTGGGATTGGTTCAGGAATGTTAGGCCTTGAAATGCCATTACACCCTCAACAATCTCAAAACCCCCAAACTGCTGCCCAAAACCCACATCATTTGCATCAAAATCACCCACCCCAAATGGTTGCTTATTCTTCTCATCATGAAACTGAACATTCCCAACACCAACCACAATCTGTTAAACAAGGTTTCACTTTTGCTGCTTCCAAAACCAAGCAACTTTCCCCTCTTAGTGATGAAGATGAACATGGTTTTACTCCTGATGATAATTCTGCTGATGCCAAGAGAAAGATTTCTCCATGGCAAAGAATGAAATGGACTGATAGTATGGTTAGGCTTCTTATAATGGCTGTTTATTATATTGGTGATGAAGCTGGAACAGAAGTGAATGATCCTACTGGTAAGAAGAAGGCTGGTGGATTGTTGCAAAAGAAAGGGAAATGGAAATCTGTTTCTAGGGCTATGATGGAAAAAGGGTTTTATGTTTCACCACAGCAATGTGAAGATAAGTTCAATGATTTGAATAAGAGGTATAAGAGGGTTAATGATATACTTGGGAGAGGAACAGCTTGTAGGGTTGTGGAGAATCAAAGTTTGCTTGATACAATGGATTTGTCACCTAAAATGAAGGAAGAAGTTAGGAAATTGTTGAATTCTAAGCACTTGTTTTTCAGGGAAATGTGTGCTTATCATAATAGTTGTGGCCATGGTACTACTGCTGGGGCTGGTGGTGCCAATCATTCACCTGAGGTGGCTACTGAGACATCCCAAATTCAGCACCAGCAAGCTCAACATCAACAACAATGCCTCCATTCATCAGATAATGCTCAAATTGCGGGGAATTCGGGTAGAATTGAGGCAGAGGGGTCGAAATTGGGGAAAGTAGGCAGTGACGATGAGGATGATGATGAAGATGACGACTCTGATGATGATGAGGATGAGGATGATGAAGAGGGAATGGATGGTCATACAAGGGGCCAAAATGGGCATGGTCATGGTCATGAAGATGATGAAGATGATGAAAAGTCTTCGCGCAAAAGGCCAAGAAAGGGAGGATTGGGAATGGCATCATCACCATTGATGCAACAATTGAATTCTGAAGTGGTGAATGTGATACAAGATGGATCAAAGACTGCTTGGGAGAAGAAGCAATGGATGAAGATGAGGCTTTTGCAATTGGAAGAGCAACAAGTCAGCTACCAATACCAAGCATTCGAGCTAGAGAAGCAAAGGCTAAAGTGGGTCAAATTCAGCAGCAAGAAAGAGAGGGACATGGAGAGAGCAAAGCTTGAGAATGAAAGAAGGCGGCTCGAGAATGAAAGGATGGTGCTACTTGTTAGGCAGAAAGAGTTGGAGTTGGTTGATCAACACCATCATCAGGCTCAGCAGCATTCTTCTAACAAAAGAGGAGACCCATCTAGCATCACTGGATGAAAAATGTAACATATGATATAAGGCCAAACATTAGATAGGGAAGTTAGAGGTTTTTAGATTAGATTAGATAGATACTTTTCTACATGATATTAAAAGTTGTTCTGCTTTTGTTTCTTCAATTTTTAATTATGAAATCAAGTTTCTTTTAACATATTGTAGTTTCAATTCTTTGTTTCTATCTTTGCATTGTTTTGGCTATTCTACGTGAATGTCAATTGTATTTTGTGTTGTACCCATACCTATGAAGAAAATTGAGCACATATCTCTTTATTATTATTATCAATTAATCTAGAAAAGGTGCATGGAGAAATGAGAAATGTATTTTTAATGGTTTGATTGTCAGGAACAGATGTAAGCTTGTCTGGGATTGGTCAAATCCTAACGGTGTGTTTAAAGCTGGGAAGTTTCATGCGGTGGCCTGAGATGTTTGAACCTTTTTTTAATTTCTTCTAGCAAAAGGGTGAAAAAGGTCCTGGGAAAGTCCAACAAAGGGCCTTGTCGGTCTCTAGCAAACAAACAAACAAGAGGGGAACAATTAAAATCCCGGAAAATCCACGAGGACAAAGATTAATATACCTACAAAGTGCAGAATTATGTGGGGTCTAAAACTCTGTTAAATAAATCGAGGAAGAAAAGAACTTAAAAAGAAAAATAATGAGTAGTTTTAGTAGTAGTTTCAGCATGAAGCATGAACACCATCAAAGATGAGGGTTTCCATATATATATAAAAAAAAGAATGGTCAAGAATCCATGATGAAATATAGGAAAAAAAAAATTAACATATATGGTAATGGAACTATAAAATCCAGAAATTCCTCCTGGACGGTCTCTATAAAAGAAAAAAATAAAACACGCCTGGTGGGACTCGAATCCACAATCGTCTGATTAGAAGTCAGACGCCTTATCCATTAGGCCACAGGCGCTTTGGTTGATAAGGTTTTCTCTTTTTTTTTTATATTTTATTCAATCCCCGAGTTATTTTGGGCACGTCAACCAAATAATAATAGAGAGATACGAGTGATTCGTTGAGGCGAAAAGTAATGTCATGAATCATGATGCTAGGATTTGTTGGTCTCCCTTTTTATTATTTGGTTTAGTGATTCCTCGGTCTCCACACAAGTTTGATTTCTCCGGAAGTGCATTTGTTGGGAAGACTATAATCTTACATGTTTCCGGCTTGAAAGAGATTAGTCTCAAACTCAAAGGGATATTATAATTTAAGTTTAAATAAATAACTTAATTTGACCATAGCATATAAATTTGCTGCTATATATTGGCTTTATATAAATTAACATATTGTTAATTATTGCTATTTACCATAATATTGCTATTTCTTATGGCTTGGAACCATGCAAAAGAAAAGCACTTGGGATAGTGAAAAGTAAATGTCATGATGCTAGGATTCAAGGCATACATTTGTAAGGAACTTGTGAGCTTGTTGGCGCTACAAGAACATGTTTTAGACTACAAGGAAGTAAAACTTCCTGGCCTCCTTGATGAATTAAAAGAAAACTTGAAAAGAAGAGAGAAATTGATACATAAATTTGTAAAAGAGAGGCAACTTAGAGGATTAAGATTTTTATATAGGTCAGAATCGAAAAATTCAATCTCTTCTCGTTTCTTTAAGTTTATTTGTGCTCCTATGTATTAACGAAACAAATACCACAAACTACACTATATTTAATCATGACAAAAAGACTCACAATGAGTAATTAAATTTTGAGTGAGATTTAATGTCACCCTCTTCTATGCAAACTAATCAACAATTTGTGAGATTTACAAAGTACAAACTACCATTCACAAAGATGAAATCAGTTGTATTAAAGCAGGGGAACACATATTCTAACTTAACCCTGTTTCTTCCTTAACTTCACTAATTGCTGCCATAGGAATATCCTCGCCCTGGGAAAGGCAAATTTCAGTTCAAAATGAAACTATATGGGACTAACAAAGTGATTCAAATTAACTCACCAATCAGAGAAGTTGCTGATAAGGGGAAATAGGAGACAAAATCAGGGTTTTTGTTTGGTAAAAATAGCCACAGTTTCTTTGTAGAAAATCCCTTAAAAAACACTGTTGAGTTGAGTAATAAGCTCGCTTCAGCTTTCCCTTTCCCAATGCCAATATCCTCTTCTCAATTCATCGGCTTTATTACATACTCTCGCAGTTTTTCTCCAACATTTGTCCATTAAAAATGTTAGTACTAAAATATTGAATCACATGCCCAGCAAGTGAGAGTCAGATCCTATGACCTTTTCCTCGAGGAAGAGGAACCCATTCTGCATCGCTGGTGCTGGCGGGGTCGATTGCGCGATTCTACGGGGAATTGGCTTTTGGGATTCAGTCCGCTCAGTTTAAGCTTAAGACTAATTCTGATTTTATATCCCAAAAAAAAAAAAAAAAGAAACTAATTTTGATAACACTTCACCCACTTCTTCTAAGTGCTTCAAAGTGAATTGTGAATTTGTTCACACTGTGTTAAATCATTCATTCATATTATAGTATTGCACCAATTAATTGTAATATTTTCCAAGATTGACATGCACATGATCAACGAAACATATTGCATTGGAATCTCTCAGTGGCGGATTTAACTCCCAAATGTTGCTTTGAATATATGATACTACTATTATAAAAAGAATATATATATATATATATATATCTAATACTACTATTACAAAAAAAAAAAAGGCAAACTTGTATATATATTTGGTCATTCTTTGATAAACTTGAAAAAAAAAAACATGAATCCTAGCTATCTATGCCTTCAAATCCTCCAACTGCTTGATTGTAGGCAACATCATCCACTTACTAGATTGAAATTGACGGCTGAGGGTGCCACAAGGTAAATAAGTGGTGGTGCTTCCCTCCTTCAAGTCAAAAACATACATGTACTCATCGCCATCTCGTTCAGGAATATGATAAATTGAGTTTGTCCGGATTCCAGAATCATCCGCTGCTAGACAACATATCCCACAAAATTGATTATCAATGAATATAGCATATTCTCCCATATCTTCCACCTCCACCCAGGCCATTACTGAGGAATCCAATCTGAACACTATAAAATCATAATGCCAAGATAGGCCAGACTCAGCCAAGCTAAGCCCCAAAACTAATAATATCTCTCCCAAGTGTTCAACTAAACACTGTTTGCATACTCCTGCGGCCATTTTTGAAAGTATTGGAGGTATGTGTTGTATGATCAAATTTGAAAGTTGAAGATTCGATCCCACAATCTCAATTATACGAATAGACCAATCATTTTCTAAATAAAAAATCTTTCCACCAGAGGTTACGACGCCTTGAGGGAATGAGTCGATGGTCTCAATAGAAAATGTATAATCACCTGGACAACAGAACTGAAATATGCATTCTTCATGATTGCCCTTTGCTTTCATGAACACGATATGACCATTAGGAGGAGTTGCTGTCATAAGGACGGCATACGGATCATCCATGTCGAACGGGAGTTGAATTTTTTCCAAGGTTCCAACATTAAAAAGAATATAATCATTTCTTGAGGGAATGAGTCGATGGTCTCAATAGAAAATGTATAATCACCTGGACAACAGAACTGAAATATGCATTCTTCATGATTGCCCTTTGCTTTCATGAACACGATATGACCATTAGGAGGAGTTGCTGTCATAAGGACGGCATACGGATCATCCATGTCGAACGGGAGTTGAATTTTTTCCAAGGTTCCAACATTAAAAAGAATATAATCATTTTTGCCATCATCGTAATCCATCAGAACCATCCATTCAAGAGAGGAGGAGGAGGGTAGAATTATCTTATTTTCCATCTCAGGGATCATTCTGGTGTAATACTGATCTTCCGATATGCTATAAAAAGTTTGCTTTTCACCTTGGTCGCCATGAGATAGAATAAGCCAAGGAGTATTTTGAGATATCAAAGGGGGAAGGGAAAGCAATGATCTTTTATTCTCAACAACTTTCATATCGATATACGGCAAAGCAATACACGTCATCTATTAATTTTTCCTGCATGAAAACACAAAAACTTAGTAATGAGAAATTCTATTTCTAACCTTAAAAAAACTATTCTTAGACAATGGGGGAATATATGCGCAAGATATCAATTCAACACCACTAATTCATCCGAGTATGATAATGCAAAATATTTGCAATCTCCAAAATTAAACAAAATAAACAGAGTTTTATATTTGTTCTTGTTTATGCAAATATAAATAAGAAATCCCCAGTCGAACAAACGGCGAAAGAGTAGTTAATCGCGAGCGGGAAAGAAAGAAAGAGGGGAGTTGAATGGAAAGCTTACATTACAACACAAAATTCTATGGCACCTTAAATTAAGTTTGCTATCGAAGTCTATATACAAGTTTGTTTTTCCAGAAGGACACTACCATTCTGTCATTCAAATACATATAGAATACCCAACAGGGGAAAAAAAACAATACTAATAATTTTCCAGGACCCAAAATCATGACCAAAAAAAAAAAAAAAAGCACAAAAGTTCTTATAAGAATAGAAGAGAGCCCACGCACCTGGCTGCTGGCTGTTGTCGTTCTTGTTTTTTTTTTTGAGGGATGCTGGCTGTTGTAGTTGGGAAACATAAAAGAGTATATAGGCTCTACTTTAATATTTATAGTCTTGAAATCCCAGTAAGTGAAGGGTTAGGAAATCCCTCAAGGGCTAGGATTGCTAGTTAATATTAATTAATTAATTCCGATAATAATCTACTTAATATTTATAGTCTTCAAATCCTAGTAGGTGAAGGGTTAGGATTTCCCTTTAAAGGTTAGGATTGCTAGATAATACTATTAATTACTTCCGAAAATAATATTAATAATAATTAATTAATTGATATATTAATTGGTAATCCTAATTGAGTTAGGATTCGCTGGCCGTATAAAATAAAATCAGGTAAACCTTACCGGAAACCTAGTATGTAATGTAAAGGATATTAATAATCGATAATTTTCTTGTACCGCCGCCTGAGGCCTCTCCCCTGTTTTGATTTTAGTCTGCTTATTATGGAGAAGCAACTTGAACCTGTCATAAGGTTAAGTAACGATAAAGATGATGAGAAACCACAATGGTGCAATCTTCCTCCAGAGCTTTTAGAATTGGTACTGTCCCATCTTTCCTATGGAGACGAAGCAATTTTTCACTGTGTTTGTAAAGGATGGCAAACAATCATCAGGCCTCGTCCTCGTGCTCATCGTCAGCCTCAACTTCCTTTGCCTAATTTTGATGGCATAGAGTTTTCGTCACCATGGTTGATTTCGTTTCCCCGGAAGAATGAATATGGTACGTGCAGATTTTTCAATCCTATCAACAATCATACTTTGGAGATTAACATGGATCCACTGTTAGACTTATCATATTACTGTAGATTCTCCTTTGCCAAATATGACTCTAGATTCTCCTTTGCCAAATATGGTTGGTTGTTAATGATACGTGAATCTCTTAGTGAATTATTTCTCTTTGAACCCTTGACAAAGGAGAAGATCCAACTCCCTGATCTATTATCACTTAATCGCCGAATGAAGTTGTTGATCACTTGCTCCCCACAATCTCCAAATTGTATAGTATTTGGGGTAAAAGCAATGACTCCGGAAATATGGATTTACATTCATAAACTTGGAGATTCGGAGTGGAACAAAGTTGTTCTTGATGGCTTGCAACTTCAAATCGAAGTAGACTGTAATCCAACGATTTATAAGGGACAATACTATTGTTTAGACAGAAACGGCAATTTGTTAACGTTTGACCCAACAGACGTAGAAGGGAGTTTTAGATGTATTCGTAATAAGAAAGAGAAGCCGATGTTCGACACATGGTCTCCATGGTTAGGAGAGCGGGTTCATCAAATCTTTATGGTGGAAAACGACGGTGATTTGTTAGCTATTTTAGTGACAAAACGGGAAAGATTCTTTGTTTATGTTTATAAATGGTATGAATCTGATAAGAGGTTTGGATCGGTGAAAAGTTTGGGTGACAACATGGTGTTGGTGTCGAATGGTGCAGCATTCTCCCAAAAGGCCGTGGTTAGAGGAACTGGTAACAAGATTTATTTTCCGACCTTCTTCGTTAATGGTGCATATGCCTTCTACTCACTTGCTACCAAAAGGTTTCATTCCTTCTTAACTGGTTTATCCCCTGCAAATCCTTGCTGTCCATTAAGTGAAGATCCAAAAAGGGTTTGGTTTAGTCCAATTCAACAATAAACTTATGCTATTTTTTTTTTGTTAATAATTTAATCAAACTTTTAGTGCTTATTTCTAAAGCTCACCTTCTTTCTCTATTCCTTTTTAAGTCATATATATATGTATACTATATATAGTGCATTATATGTTGTTATATATGTATATTGAACTCAATTGAGGAGGTCATATTTTAATTTTTGCTGAATAAAGGCAGACCAGCTGGTAGAATCGCTTTATGTTGATGCATGCTAAGTTGCTAACAATCGAATCAATTAATCCCTCCTAAACTTACTTAATTATATATTATATATTATATATTATATATACACACTAGTGTTTGGCCCGTGCTTCGCCGCGGGCGTGGGGTTTTTAGGTAAATTTTTGGTTAAGGCGTTTAGTTTTTCAAAGGAGGAAGCATGCTGTGACTTGGATGGAAATGAGAGTTGCTGAGATCTCTAGCATATTTTTAAGCAATGGGTCTGATCTACGGTGGTTGTAAAAATGTCAATGTTTTGGATATATAGGTGGGTCTGAATGAGCATTTGTTGTTGGCTTATATTGTCTGCAATGATGACCTGATGGTAAATGAGTCATGGCCTGGTTGTTATGCCATTCATTGAACTTGGTAACTAGAAAAGTTAATTAGGAAATATCACTGCCAGAAAGGGCTGGATAAAAGAATGGTGGCAAAATCCATACATATAATAATCTGTTAATGAGGTACCATGACAAAAACGCAGAGCAAAAGAAGCAATAAATTAAAATGATTATCAGCTAAAATATTGAACAACATCATGGCGGCAAAACGAACAGATGACATATATATTCCATTATTAAAGTAAGCAAAATGATGGATTCATATGCTAATTATAATAATGTTAATCCGAAATCATAGCAATTGTTCAGGCCATACCAAATGGCCAAAATTAGACATAACATAAAACTAAAATTGTTTCAACATCCCAATGGGATCAAGAGAGTTACAAAATGTTACCATCAAGAGTGATTGCATAAGACCACATCAACTGGCTGTTGGAATGTCCGAGGCCCACCTGCAGAGTACATGTCAGGCTAATTTGGAGGAAAAAGCAGAGTTCAAAGGAAGGGTACCTGTTAAACCTGCAGGAAGTTAACACAAAGATCTTGACTGATTCGCTCCACCTCTTGTTTAGAAAAGTTATATCCATGTTTGACAGGAGCCAAATACCACAGCTGTGAGCCATTGGTTCAACAATCATGACCTCGATGAAGTTGATCTTTGCTGCCAATTTATGTGCAACGTCTAGTCCTTTTTTGGTTTCCAAACAGATTTGGTTTAAGTTATAAAAGCATGCAACCTTCATTTAATTATTCCTTCAACACTATCATATTGCTTAATCTAAGGGAAGAATGCCATCAAAGATTATATAATATTCATCACAACAACAATAAGAACATGGCAAATCTGACTTGTCTCAAAAATCTTCAAACGTTTCAACCGCAAAAACATTGCTTAAAGATGAATTGCTTAAGGATGAATGGAAAAATGATAAAGAGACTTGTAGTCGTATCTCATCTCCAATGAAACGATATTTGTTTCTTGAAATTGACACAAATAGACCCTTGAAAGTGAAACGACGTGTTGTCGTTCGCACCAGTTCATTTGTCCAAATAAATTCAGCTGGAAATGTGTCTTCTCAAGTTGAAGCATCCTAAGTTGAAGCTGAAAAAGATTTGACTGCTTTTGAAGACATGGGCAAGCACCCGTTGTCAAAATTCATCACAACTTGCTTCTTGAAAACAATGCTCACACTGAGCTCATGAAATGAATGTTGTCACGCTCCTAAGCAAGAGCCTAAACCGCAACAAAAAAAAATCCAAAAAAGTAAAAAAAAAAAGAAAAGCGAACTACGTGATGACTTGATCCTTCTCCCAAGGAGGTACGTAGGACAAATCTTAAGCTAAATTCAGTCACGCAACAAAAAACAAATGACACTCATGGCCAAAACGCCAATGCATGGTAGAGGGGGATAAAAAATCAACCCCGCCAAGACGTCGAGGTAGAGGGTGAAAAAAAATCAACCCCGCCGATTCAGAGGTAGGAGGTTGGCGTGATAATCCCAAGGAGGTACGTAGGACAAATCTTAAGCTAAATTCAGTCACGCAACAAAAAACAAATGACACTCATGGCCAAAACGCCAATGCATGGTAGAGGGGGATAAAAAATCAACCTCGCCAAGACGTCGAGGTAGAGGGTGAAAAAAAATCAACCCCGCCGATTCAGAGGTAGGAGGTTGGCGTGATAATCCCAAGGAGGTACGTAGGACAAATCTTAAGCTAAATTCAGTCACACAACAAAAAACAAATGACACTCATGGCCAAAACGCCAATGCATGGTAGAGGGCGGTAAAAAATCAACCCCGCCAAGACGTCGAGGTAGAGAGTGAAAAAAAATGAAAAAAAATCAACCTCGCCAAGACGCCGATGCAGAGGTAGAAGGCGATAAAAAAATCAACCCCGCGAAGATCGCCGCCAAGACACTGATACAGAGGTAGAGGGCAATAAAAAATCAACCCACCAAGACGATGATGCAAAGGTATAGGGCGATAAAAAAATCAACCCGCCAAACGATCGTGATGAAAAGTAGAGGACGATCAACCTTAAAAGGTGATACATCCCACCAAAAGCTGAAGAAGATCTGGTAGAAGATGATAAACAAGCGACGGACCATGATTACTTTCATAGGTGGTCTAAATGTGAAAGCCAGTTCATAGCAAATGGTGGACTTGGAATGTCAACATTATTTGACTAATAAGACAAAGTGTGGGCTTTGGATAGTGTCGTAACGTGTAAATCGCGAGATCTGAGCGCTAGACGCATTGGAAAGGAGTCGCCACCAATCTTTTTTATCAAGGTGTGATTGGCCACCTAAGTTTGATTAACCATTTTAATGTGTTCTTAATAGTTAAATTAAGTTTATTAATTATGATTAACCATTGGTCTTTGTTAACAGATTTTGGACTCGGAGGTTCGATTACGTGTAGGGAAGGTATTAGCACCCCTACGACGCCTGTCAAAAAGACAGTACCATTTAACTAAATATTAACCCTTTAGCCTTAATTGTTACCTTTTAATCCTCTAAATTTATGATTGTTAATTTTACCCTTTTCTATGATTCTCGTTTTTAATCTTTGAATTTTGATCATATCTTTTTTATTTGGTCTCCCACAAATTGGCAAGACCGCAAAGTATTTATTATTTTAATTTATTATGTTTTTATGATTTTTTAGACTTCCCACAAAATTTGGCAAAATCTTTTAATTACTATTAATTTCTATTGATCTTTCTTGTCAATTATTTTTTATTATTATTATTTAATATTTTCTAAATCCCCACAATCTAGCAAGATTTAGAGAAATATTCTCATTCTTTATTATTTATTTATTTCTTAAAATATCTCCTAAATCTTCCACAATTTGGCAAGATTTAGAAAATATTCTCAACTTTATTATTATTTTATTTCTTAAAATATCTCTTAAATCTCCCACAATTTGGCAAGATTTAGAAAATATTCTCAACTTTATTATTATTTTATTTCTTAAAATATCTCCTAAATCTCCCACAATTTTGGCAAGATTTAGAAAATATTCACATTATTATTTTAACAATTTTGTTATTATTTTACATGAACCCTAATTATGCAAAATCCCCAAATTCCCCACAAGATTGGCAGAATTTGAAAGATTTATCTAACATAATCTAATGCATATGATGCAAAAATATAAATTAAAAAAACGTTATTCTCCATTTAATTTGAAAGCTTTTAATTTGATCTCTTTTAAATCTTATTCTAATCAATTTCATAACCTAATTATGTATTAAACAATTTTAACAAAATTAAGAAAAGGGATGACGCCATAAGAACTAAAATAATAATAATAATAAAAAAATGACAGAACCCGTTAAATTAAACTTACAATTTAGACTTAGGATTTATTTACAAAGGAGAAAAAAAATATTCAGGCATAATTCC
>AWWV01010057.1:0-102750 GCA_001974805.1 Corchorus capsularis | reverse complement strand
ATGATTGTAGCCTTCATCTTTTATCTTTTGATTAAAACAAAGTATACTAGTTAACGTACAAAACAAAGTTAGGATAATAATATAAAAACCTAATTATTAAACAAGTCAACAAAAATAATAATAAAAAAAGAATATGTAAAAATAAATAGATAGATACAAACAGAAGGATTTGAAATTAAAGAAAAAGCACATGAGCTCTAATGACCCACGTGAAATCAGGGCATGAGAAATACCTTTTCAATAACAGACGAATTTCAAGTTTTCAACAGTCGGGAAAAAAAAACCTTCTGGTATTTTTTATCACGAAAGATTTAGAGTACAAGTAGCAAATTCTCACGTGTATCCCTCTCTCTCTATCTGTCTCCGTGTTTTTTTTTCTTGTGTGTGTGTTTGTCTCTCTGTGTGTGTTTGTCTCTCTTTGTATCTCTGTCCCTAGGGTTAGGAAAAGAGAGCCTTTATATAGGCCAATATTTCTTTGGGAGCAAGTCTAGGAAACTACCAGGAAATTTCCTATCCAGACCTATTTTACATGTGCTAAATAATTATTTGACCCACTTAATTGGCCCAAATAAATTACAAAAGCCCAAACCCCACCTAAAACAATTTAACCCAAATCTAATCAGGCCACATCATTGGACTTGACCTGAACCAAATTTCGGATGGCCTTGGCCTGAACCAAATTTCGGTGTCTACGGATAGACATGCTTCTCGAAGAAATGAATGAGAGGTTGAACCAACGGTGGCTTTTCATTGTCACATGGCATGAACTAATATTAACAGCGCAATCATATTGCTCATGGCATAAAGGAAGTCTGCTAGAGAACCAAGAACAAAGCCATAAATATGCTAAGATGTCATTCATGGAGGTGGAATCAATTAATTCCTCCTACGTGTTTATTTGTTAGCGCCCTTCAAGATCCAAGCCTGTTTTGATACAGAGAATTAATTATTATGAGGAACGAGTAAAAGAAAATTGGCTTATGTTTTGATTGGCAAATTCACTAGAACAGCTACGAATTCTCGTGCTTCAGATAATGCAGAGCCCATAAGGTCAGGAAATCAAGTGGTAGTAGACTCATCGCATGAGAAAGAATTCGATAAATTAATCCAAGGGGCATCAAGCGATTCAGAAGCCAAAACGCAGGATTGTAGAATGAAAGACTTATCAGATGAATTTTTGCAAATCAATTTTGATGCATCTTATTGTTGCATGTCATCTTCACATCCTTGGATTCGAAATTGCCAGCTCACGATATCCTTTGCACAAAGCCAAACGTGACTCCACACGGTCATGAAAAGTTAGCACTCGCCACCGCTAAACACATAACAAGAACTGCAACAACATTCCCATAATAGTATGGCCCTTTCTCCTGTATAGACTAATCATCGATGAGGAAGAACTAGTTGCAGATTCCTTGGATGTCAGACGAAGGGGTGCACGCGAGCAAGGAAGCCAGCCATTGATGTAAAATAGGCACGATCACGAGAATCACACAGTTAGATTAATTTTCGGTTAAGGTCCAAGAGCATTGCCTGCAAATCAATTGTAAATTGATGTCTTCTATCAATCCTTGCACAAAATTGTATCTAATAATCAATTATTATGATATAGGGTTTGGTTCTCTTATAGCTATCAAATAGCTATCAAAGTTCAAGGTGATAAGAACTACCAAGTGCTTGAGTATATCGAATATATATCCAAGTCTTCGGTTTGTTCTTATCATCCCAAATCCACCAAAGATAAATTCTATCAATGAGAATCAAGAGATTGTAACACGTGCACAACAAAAATCTCCACCGCATGGCAAAGAATAGAATTGAGGATCTTTGGTCATCAAGAGTTCCATGAACGCTACGACTTCAATCACAATTTTAAGTGAGTGCACCGCTTTGATGTTAACATGCCATATCAAAATTCAATTTGGGAAATTAAAATTAATTTCCTAAGCTGCCAAGCAACCCAACCTCAAAGTCTGAAGTTGAGAATTTGCCCAGACTAAATTGTTAAGGCTAAGAAGGGTAAATCAAATTCAAGTTTCTCTTTTGCCAAGTCCAACTCTATTAAATCATCAAGAAATTTTGTCAACTCCAAATTCGGCACTCATTAAAATTGGAAGAAGGCTTCAAAGCAATTGATGAGCCTCTTGTTGCGTTGGGAGACTCTTTGTGACTTCTAATCTACTTGGCAATAATTTTATCAAAGTCAAACTCTTTTGCAGGAGCTATCAACGTGTAGAAAGCAAACAATCAAAGTTTAATTCCTTAATTTCTATTCGATACATGTGAAGTAAAGCCAACGTGAAACGGTGAAAGCAACCCGATGCAAGCACAAAGCCAACAATGAAAATGCAATTTTCTTGCTAAACTTAATTAAGCGGTGCATGTCACTCATATTAAATTGTTCAAGTGAGCACATTGCTAATTAAGTGCAAAGACCAAATTTCCTTAGCCCACTAAAAAAATTGCAAGGCTTTGAAAATTCAAGCACCATGCTTCAGATCAAATTCAAGTCCTTCCTTTGTTGTCATTAATTAGCTCATTTGCAATCAGATTGAAACTCTTGATTGAAGAAAACTAAGATGTTGATAAACACGAGGAAAGATAAGCTCCCACTTGGTAACAAATGCCTACAATGGGATTCTTGAAAGGTTATCACTTGCATTATGTTCATCTTCATGAAGATATGCCATATATATCAAGCTAAGAGTTACGTGGCTAATTAATTAGCCTCCAAAAATTACGTAGTAGTTACAATTTGGTCTTATTAAATTGTAAA
Organism: Corchorus capsularis; assembly: GCA_001974805.1. NCBI lineage: Eukaryota > Viridiplantae > Streptophyta > Magnoliopsida > Malvales > Malvaceae > Corchorus > Corchorus capsularis. The sequence continues at coordinate 99,974 of AWWV01010057.1, read as the reverse complement.
GCTACTAAATTTTGAAGCTCATCACTCTAAGCAATCCAAGTTCAAAGTCAAGAACTGCCCCTAGCCTGATTAAATTGCATGGCTATAAAATTTTGAAGCTCGGATCAAATTAAGTTCAAACAAATTAAACCCGTGGCTAAGTCTAAAAAATCAAATTTTCTTAGCCTAACAAAATTTGTAAGGCTTTGAAAATTTGTGAACTGATCATTTGTGTTTAGTAATATAAATTAGTATTTCTTATTTTTATTACTTTAATTCTAGTACATTATGTTCTTTCTAATTGTATATTACAATATCGCTACAACCAAAAATTTATATATCTTGATTTTCTAGTCTTTTTTTTCGTTAAATAACTTATTTTTCTCATGACTCATAATTTAGATTTATTCTAAACTAATCAAATTAATTTGCCACTAATAAAGAAAAAAAATATGTTTGACATCCAAAAACCTATCTTAATATGAAAAAAAAAAGAAGTGACATAATAAGGCAAAAAAAAATTTATTAAAAAAATTTATTAAAAAAATCAAGTTGCAAGTACATAAAAGAAGTTAAAAATAAAATTAATTAATAAAATTATTCAAATTTAACTAAGATTAAGATTATGTTAAGGTAATTAATAAAAATTAATTAGGTGTGGTAAGGTGCAATTTAGGATTTGATGACGATTCAAATTTCATTAGGTGATACCATCGTAATGGAACCCTAAATACACCTAATTTTAGGAGGATTCAAATAGAATTTAAACTCAGTTAATCAAATTTTAAGTGCCTACAAAATGGTAAAACCAAAAAACCAATTTCTGATTCTTAAACAGACCTTAATCCATTTCAACTTGGTCTAGGCCTTGGACAAAAAATTTTGAGCTCCCCTCAGCTGGCAAACGTTGAAAGCTTGTTGCTTACTTATTAAAGTTGGATTCGACGTTGAGCCCATAATCTTAATCCCAAGTTGAATAATAACATAGTACTAAATAGAACAAACAATACCAGATTTGCATCCACATGAATGTTCTCGTCTCCTTTGTCTTGTTTTTGGTCTCTCAAAATTGACCCAACCCAAGCCTATTTCAAAGTTTAAACTCCATGCCTAAGTCAAATTACAACACACATAACTAACATTTGGTTCAAGTAGTAAGATTGCTTGAACTGAAAAAATTATTGAAACTTCATATATTTCCCATGTTGAAATCCTACTAGAACATGCTTATTATACAAGAATGGAGATAATGCTGAAAGAAAAAAGGAAAAAGAGAGCAAAGATTAAAGAAGAACAAATTTTTAGTTGAAAAAAAAATATTATTATTACTATTTGTTACAACTTACAATTACAAACCAAAGGACTTGCATAAATACATGGTCTCTCATTAGTCAATAGTCATTACCATTTCTTTTCTTTTCTTTCTTTTTTTCCCATTCTTCTGTTTTGTAAATTAAAGTAAACAAAGAAAAAGCAGTAACATGAAAAACAACAGCACAAAAATAGTGAAATTTAATAAACTTTCAAGTGAGGATCAACCTCAACTCTAGCCACCCCTTCTCGATCCTCAGCCGCTTTAGCCACCTCCACTTGGCCGACGACCAACCCCGCCACGTCCTCCTCTTCACCACTCAGAATCTTCTCTTCTTCCTCCTCATCAACGTAATTGGGGTCCTTCTCGTCTATAGCCGGAGGCACCGGCGACAGCTCACTCTCCATCATGTCAGTAGGTCCTTCCCACGTGTACTTCCCTCCACGGCCCGACTTCGGCGGTGGCTGACCGATCCCGGTCCCGTTCGCCGGGTGTCGCTCCATCCGTTGAATCCCTTGCTCCTCCAACTTCCTCTCCACGTACTTTATGGTGTCTATGTTACGCGACGGCACTTCCACCTTTTCCTCCCTGATCCGACCTTCCTCGTCGCGGTGTCTTGCTCGGATCACCACCGGGGCTTTCTTGTCGTCCTTTTTGTCGATTGGCTTCATTTTTTTTTCCTTTCTTCTTGCTGTTTTCAAAACTACTTTTTGTTTTTGCTGTTTCTGTCTCTGACTGTGATGATGTGTTTTGATGGAGAGTTTCTATTTATAGCAAGAGGAAGTAGATACTAGAAAGTGGATATTTTTGAGTTAAGTTACTAGATTGTGCTGGAAAGTTAACTGGTCGGGACAGTACAAGGAGGTGCTAGAAGATTCGCATGCCACGTTGTTGATCTGGGCTTTTGCCACGTGTGATATCTAATGTTCTGGTATGTCTGAGACTAAGCAGAAGGAACTTTTTGCTTTTCTAAAGTTCTTAAGTATGCTTGTCGCTTGATGAGGAGATATATAGATATCCGATTAGATTGGGTTCAGAGTCTTCAGACTTCGGATGGATTTTGCAACAGTAAAATCCTTTTAGTAAAAAAAAAGACTTTAATCCAGAGACTGGGAAAACTTGAGTCTAACCCAATTCAGCTGGGTCAAGATGCAAATTGCTAATATTATATTATTATTATATTAATTAAATATAATTTAATCTCAAAAAAAAATTATTGTCTATATTATGTAATTAAATTCTTTGAGATATAAAAGGGAAAACAAGAAGTTTAATGTCATCCTTGGACCTTGATTGACCATAAGCATCAAGCAAATGGGTTTACATCTTGGATTATGATGATGAAATTAAACATGACAATTTTTTTGGCCGAACAAACTCTATGAAATAGTATAAAATAAAATTTATCGATTCTCCTCTTGTTCTTATGGTTTTTTTTCTTATGATCAGATCAGATAAAAATTAATATATCCATTTTTCTTCAAAAAAAAATATATATCCATTTTAAAAATAATAAACATTTTATTGCAAAAAGTAATAATAAACATTTTTTCAAATAATAAAAGAAATAGTATTCACTTACTAAATCTATTGGTTAACTTGGTGCCAAAAAAAATCTATTGGTTAACTAAATAGATTTTTTTTTTAAGAAAACTAAATACTAGAATTTTGTTTGAGGAATAGAAGTATAGAACTAATTAAACCTACTATTAATTTTATGTACAAGACTCTCATTGAATGCCACTTGGCATTTGGTTTCTTTGACAAGTGTCAATAGTTAATTTTATAAATGTTTTGTTTATTATATTTGTATTCATTTAGTTTGGAAAAATTAAAAGGCATTCATCCCCTTTCCTATATAAAATAAATTAGCAAATAATTATAAATTAATTTATTATGAATATACATGTATGTTGTGTGTATCTATGAATCTAATTAAAGCATGGATAAGATTGATGACTTGATTCATTCATACACATATACCTATGTGTTAAGTTCATCCCCTTATATTTATGGTGATGTATCTATATGCCTATAAATAGGTTACTTATTTTGTTATGGAATAAAATGAACGAGAACAATTTCTCACATCCTTCATATTTTCTTCTTCTCCATATTCTATTGTCTCTCTATTCTCTTGTCTTTTATATACTTCAATTTTACTTCATTACTTTGTTTTGTTAGCATTTCACAACAAAATTTGATTTCTTAACTGAATTTTCTTAAAAGAATTTATAAAATTCACAACAAAATTTGATTTCTTAACTGAATTTTCTTAAAAGAATTTATAAAATAAAACAGCCGCACGCGAAGCGCGGCCGGGAAGTTCTAGTTATTGCTTAATCAGAAGTTGAAAGCATGGGTCATATTTATTATGAATTTATTATTATCTGCTTAAAAAAGAACCGTTTAAAATCTTTGAGATTATATGCAAACATGCACCCAAATTGAAGGAACCGTTAAATTCCTTCATATACATGAAAAACATCATTTGAATTTAATGGAAAAAGTTGAAAAGTCAAGGGTACTTCATATCCAATCTGTATAAATAGCCAATAGGCAAACCAACTAGGCCAAAGTACTCATGCATGCATATACCAGAAAATGGCTGGAAGGAATAACTTAAACAAGCATGAATTTTCATATAAAGTTTTGAAAGATGGTACGGGTAAGATTTATTCTGTTCTAAAGTTAGACTCCAATCCTGCACTAAGACGTCCTTATATTAGCGGTTTGAGAGATATTATAGAAGGGGAAAATTCACTTGAAAGAAGGAAAAAGAAACTTGTAATTCTTGGCCTTGAAGGATTGCTTTGCCACAGAATCTGCTGGAAAGACACAACTCAACTTCCAATTTTACACCGCCGCCTCGATGCTACTTATGGAAGCTATTCTGGTCAGCATTTTATATATTTCAGCTCCCTTATAATTGTTGCTATTGATTATTTATTACTAAAACTTAATTAAATGTTAATTTTTTCTAGTTTACAAGAGGCCTTATTGTGAAGAGTTCATGAAGTTTTGTCTGGAAAGATTTGAAGTGGGAATATGGTCTTCTGCTAGAGATTGAGTCTAATAAATATAACTGTTTAAAGTTTTGAAAAGTTCATTAGTTTAATGCTAATCTAAAGTTCTTAACTTCTATATTTTTTTCATTTCTTGATGTAATTTTGGAGATGGTTTTTTACAAACACCTTGGACTGTATAATGAGTGGATTGAGAAGCAAGTTATTGTTTGCTTGGGTAAGTATATATAAAAGTGTTCTGTTTTTCTCTTTAGGGTAACAATAAAAAGGTTCATTAACAAATTACAATGCATTTTTAACCCTTTTCAGGACCAAAATAAATGTACCAAAACTGGATTCAGTTCCTTGGAGAAGAAAGGAAAACCTATTTTCTTGAAGGAGTTGAATAAAGTGTGGGAGATAAATTGGTTTAGATATTCTACATATCAAATACACTTCTAATTGATGATAATCCTCACAAAGCCCTTCTAAATCCTGTAAAATACACTACCATCTCTAGAGTTATTGAAGTACAATAATTGTGTTTACATTAAAGTAGTCTTAAAGCTTATATTTTATGTTGCTTGCAGCCTCACACCGCGATTTTTCCTACTGAATACAAGGCGTACCATGTTAATGACAACTCTTTGGGTGAGACTTTGATGCATATGCCCTTGTGTTAGAATCTCTCATTAAAGACTTGGACTATGTAGTTCTAATGAAATTGCTGTCTCCGTTTAGGTCCGAATGGCGAGTTGCGGCTCTACTTGGAAGGTCTTGCAGCTGCAGATGATGTTCCTTCATATGTTAAAGCACATCCTTTTGGGAAGCCTGCAATAACGCCAGTGCATCCAGATTGGGATTACTATTCCAAGATTGTTGTCAGCAATGAAGGGCTAAAGTTGAATAACCAACACACGAATGTTGTAACAAGAAAAATCTTTATTAAGCAAATAGATATATAGTAAGATGTTGCACAATTGTTCTGTTGATGCTGATGTTTTCTTATCTGTTTGAAATACATATCCTATACTGAAATTGCAAATTGTTAGAAGCCATAAAATTCAGTCCAATCCCATTTCCTAAATATCCACCAAAATCATTCAACAATGGATATATAAGAACAGTACCTTCAGGGTGACTTCTGTCTTCAACAGTAAAATCTGTGTTTTCCATTAACATGAATAAGGTTTTCATGATTGAAAATACATGACTTTCCGTAAATATCACTTTTCACCCTTAAGTTTATACGGTGCCACTTTGCACCAAATTTTTTTATTTTGACCAAAACACATCCTAAAATTTTATTTTTGTGTCACTTTGCATTCTCTGTTCGGTAGGACAAACGGATCAGTCAAGGCATCCGACGTGGCATGCCACGTGGACAAAAAATGACACGTGGCACGTATCCTTTTGTGCATGTGGCATGCCACGTGTCACTTTTTGAAACACATGCATGCCACGTGTCGCTTTTTGGTACACGTGGCATGCCACGTCGGACACCGTGATAGAACCGTTTGTCCTACCGTGACGGAGGGTGCAAAGTGACCCAAAAATAAAACTTTAGGGTGCGTTTTGATCAAAATAAAAAAAGTTAGATGCAAAGTGGCATTTATGCCAATATTTAAGCCATGTATTCAAAACATATTGAATTAGGACACGCTAGTTGTCCAGTTGCAAATGATTGATGATGCAATTTTCTTGGCAATTCAAATTAGGAACCATTAAGCAATCCCTTTGATGAAGATAAATCACTTCTTCACTGTATTAATTAGTTCCTCCTATCAACCACTAATGCTTAAACTGCAGGAGCTACCAGATTTTTTTCCTTTTACAATATATATAAGGGGAAAAAATTAAAATCTATAGAGTTGTAGTAACTGATAAGAACTAATTATTACTAGACCAGAAGTTGAAATGGGTTCTTATCTGCTTAAAAAAAAGACTGTAAGGAATTATAGATGCATGCACCAAAGGGAGGGAACCGTTTCATTCCTATTCATGCATGAAACTTAATTAATAAACTTCAGTTGGATTCAATGGCAAAAGTTGAAAAGTTTGATGCATTTCATACTATAAATAGGCAAAACCAACAGGGCCAAAATCTGAAGAAACAGATATCATACCTGAAAATGGATCGAGATTATTCAGTTCAAAAAAGAGGAAAGAAGAAACTTCTTATTCTTGGCCTTGGAGGATTGCTTTGCCACAGAATCTGCAGGAAAGACAGAACTCAAGTTCAAACAGTACATCGTCGTCCTGATACTGCTTATGGAAGCTATTCTGGTCAGCATTTTGAACATTCTGGTCTATATATCTTAATGTTTTCATACAATTGCTGCTATTGTTTAAGACTTACATATGTTATCTTTTTCTAGTGTACAAGAGGCCTTATTGTGAAGAGTTCATGAGGTTCTGTCTGGAAAGATTTGAAGTGGGAATCTGGTCTTCTGCTAGAGAGTGAGTCTCTAAATTTATTTTTGTTTTTGTTTTGAAATTGTCATTTTTTATTTTAGTGCAGTTCTTGACTTTATTATTCTTTTCATTCTTGTGGTAAATATGAAGATGGTATTTGACAAACTCCTTGGACTGTATAATGAGTGACCTGAGAAGCAAGTTATTGTTTGCTTGGGTAAGTATGAAAGTGTTCTGTTTTTCTCTTTATGGTAACAAAAACGTTTATATAACAAATTACAATGCAATTTTAACTCTTTCAGGACCAAAATGAATGTACCAATACTGGATTCAGTACCTTGGAGAAGAAAGGAAAACCGATTTTCCTGAAGGAGTTGAAGAAAGTGTGGGAGATAGATTGGTCTAACTCTTTCCAGCAGAGAGATGAATATTCTGCATCAAACACACTGCTAATCGATGATAATCCTTACAAAGCCCTGCTGAATCCTGTAAAATAGATACTACCATTTAGAAACATTTACTTCAAAGTATTCTCTCTTCTAAGCTTATTTTTTTTGTTTCTTGCAGCCTCACACCGCGATATTTCCTACTGAATACAAGGCATACATTGCTAATGACAACTCCTTGGGTGAGACTTTCAATCTTTCATGCACCGTGCCCTTTTGATAGAATTGTTTCCTATTTGGAAAATTTAGTTCTGATGATTTTTTTTTGTCTTTGTTTAGGTCCAAATGGTGATCTGCGGCTCTACTTGGAAGGTCTGGCATCTGCAGATGATGTCCCTTCATATGTTAAAGCACATCCTTTTGGGCAGTCTGCAATAACGCCCTTGCACCCTGATTGGGATTACTACTCCAAGATTGTTGTCAGTAAGGGGCAGAGTAAGAGGTGAAGAACCAAGACATGAAGTTAAGACAATGCAGAAAAGCAACATTTATCAACTAATTCTAAGAAAAAATTTTAGTTTTCGGTGTAAAGCAACAGTTTGACTCTCAGTTTCTTTGTAAAATGTTGCTCAGTTATCCTTTTGAATTTTGATGCTTGATTTCCTTCTTTGTTTGATCACTTGATGTATGTATATTCTACAAAATGAATATTATGTAGAAACTGCTACAAATGCAAAGTGTAGAAAGCAATGAAGTGAAGACTCAATCAAATTCCATTTCAAAAATATCGACCAAATTCAGGGGATAACAACCATCTTTTAATTGTAGAGTTAAATTATTCAACAACGGAAATATAAGAACACCTTCAGGGTGACTTCCATCTTCAACAGTAAATCTATGTGTTTTTTTATTAATTTGAATGAGGCTTTCACCAGGATACTTGCTGACATTATTGCGTTTCATTAATGATCGTATCTTCGCAAATCCATCCCACCTTCCAGCTGATGCATATAAATTTGCCATTTCCACATATGGAGCGGCCACGTCAGGCTCCATCTCAAATAACTGATTTGCCACATACTCTCCGATCTCCACATTCTTGTGAACCTTGCAAGCACTAAGCAATGCACTCCATATGGCAGCATCTGGCTTCATTGGCATATTTAGAACAAGCTCTAATGCTTCTTTTAGCTTACCTTTACGTCCAAGAAGATCTGCCATACATGAATAATGATCTAATCCAGGATTGATATCATAAATTGTGGTCATCATATCGAAAAATTCCCATCCTTTATCGAGAAAGCCAGCATGAGTGCAGGCTTGAAGGACAGCAAGGAATGTTATGTGGTTTGGTTTGAAGCCCAAACCGCTCATCTGATGGAAAAGATCCAAAGCTTCTGCAAATTTTCCATTCACGGCACAACCTGAGATCATGGTAGTCCAAGAAACAATAGTTCTCTCAGGCATGGCACGGAAGACCTGTCGAGCCTCACATATACTACCACATTTTGAATACATATCTATTAGTGCATTACAAATCATGACATTATCTGTCAACCCTTTAGATTTCGCATAACTTTCAATCCATTTTCCAAGCTCAAGGGATCCTGTCTGGCCACAACCTGAAGCCAATGAAAGAACAGTAACCAAATCAGGTGTCTCACCAGCTTTTTCCATAGAATGAAACAAAGCCATCGCCTCATCCATGTCCCCTTTCTCAGCATACCCACTAATCATAACAGTCCACGAAATACATGTCCTATCAGACATGGAATTGAATAAACATCTTGCAGAATCAACATCTCCACACTTGGAATACATCGATATAAGAGTATTTACTACAGAGATGTTCAAATCGCAACCCAATTGGATTCCATGAGAATGAATTTGCTTTCCTTGAAATAGTTCTTCAGGATGCACACAACATGAAATCAGGCTGACAATAGAGCTAGCATCTGCACGAATTCCCTCGACCAGCATCTGGCGGTATAAATTAAAAGCAGCATCAAAATGTTCAAAGTTTGCATATCCAGCAATCATGGAATTCCAAGAGATGACAGTCCTCACCACAACAGCAATCTCATCAAAAACCTTCTCGGCTGATGCCAAGTCACCACATTTTGCATATACCGATATCCAAGTGTTAGCTACTGTAACATCAGCGGCTACTCCAATTCGAATCCCAAAGGAATGAACTCCCTCCACAAATTCCACACTCTTGACACCCGAAAGACACTGACTAAGTCCCACAACAGTGACCGAATCAGGGTGAATTCCATCAGACCTCATCTGACCAAAAAGACAAAATGCTTTATCAAGAAAACCCAACTGAGAAAAACCGATAAGCATTGCATTCCAGGCAGCCACATCTCTTTGAGGCATTCTTTCAAACGCTTTGTATGCAGAATTCACTTGATCACACTTAATGTACATATCCACAACGGCTGTCTGTACAAAAATATCATTTACAAATGGGGATTTTATGATTTGGGTGTGGATAATCTGGGAATATTTGAGATTGGAAAGCTTGGCACAGGCTTTTGCAATGAAAGGGAAGGTTAAGTTGTTTGGTTCCAACCCATTTTGCTTCATTTGGCGAAAGAGAAGAAGTGCTTTCTGGGCACTGTTTTGGTTTACAGCCTCCTTTATATGTGAGTTCCATAGTTTAATAGTTTCAAATTTTGATAACCGATTGAGAGTTTGAGCAACAGAATTTGCCGCCATAGTCTAATGGGGATTTTATGATTTGGGTTGGGACTATTTCAATAGGTGTATTGGACATGTTGAGGAATTCAATTAAGTTTACATTGTAATTCCAGAAGGATGAAAGAACAAAAAGATTGAAAGTGGTATGTTGACATGTACTAAGATTCTGGAGGGGCCGAGTTGTGGAACATGAACAATTTAGGTAGAGTAGCCCAAAGCTTAGTGGTGGGTTGTGCCCAAGAAGTTATATCTTCATATTAGCCCATGGCTCAGCAGCTGCTCCGCCTTTGATTAGGCCTAATTTTCTTAGAATTTAACTTTGTTAGACTGGCTTCAGTTGATTGCGAACCGAGCTCAACATGAAAAATAGAATCGGTCGAGCTCGAGCCGAGTTTCGAACTCCAAGTTTCAAAATCGAGCCGAGTTCGAGTCTAACAATGTATTGGATGGGAACTGAGTTCGAACATGAAAAGTAGGACCGATCAAGCTTGAGTCGAGTTTCGAACTCCAAGTTTCAAAATCAAGCCGAGTTGGAGTCTGACAATGTATTGGATGGGAACCGAGCTCGAACATGACAAATAGGATCGAGTCGAGTTTCAAACTCCAAGTTTCAATACGATGTATTGGATTGAACCGAGCTCGAACATGAAAAATAGATCAGTGGAGCTTGAGCCAAGTTTCAAACTCCAAGTTTCAAAATCGAGCCAAGCTCGAGTCTAACAATGTATTGGATGGGATCGGCTCGACTCGGCAGGTTTGTGACATCACCAAGACATCAATAAATACGAACATACACCTCTTATCTACTAGACTTGGGATCAATATCATTGTAACACTGTCCGCCGAGTAGTTAAATAAACAATCAAATGCTCAATGGGGTGAAGAATAAGAAGAAAATAAGAGTTACCAACATTAAATAACGGATGAATCAGTCTAACAACATTGAATTATCAGCACAATTATGAATAAAAATGCACTGACAACCTAGCTCTCCAACCTCCACCACCAAAAGGAAACAAAAAAAGAAAGAAAAAAAAGGTTCAATTTGAGCTATCAAACAGAATTGTAGAAAATTCTGTTTCTCAGTAGATCTAATTGTTACAAAGTGAATAAAATAAAATTAGTTTCAGTGAGTTTATCAGGGTCAACCTCCAAGACTCTAAAAAAGTAAACCTGAAAATGAAAAGTTTAAAGACGTTATAATAAAGAAAACATCTTAAATTAATAGTAAAAATTGAATGGCAAAAAATACATACCTTGGAAACCCTATTCACTAGGCACAGAAACATTAATATCAGGGGATGGTCGATGGATTGATATTGTTGGCTCTGTCCCATTCCAATGATCAGCAGCATTTGTCATTATTTGTTTATCAATTATTGTGCTATGATGATGATTATTAAGATCTGCTTCCCCTGGAAATGGATCAGACGTTGGTGTCATACAGTTATTCTGATGATCATGATGACCGCCGTCGAGTTTTGCTTGTGAGATTGGCCTTGCTGCTGTCACTGCGGCGGCTGAAGGAGGAGCAGCACCAACCGGAGAAGTCACGGTGTGGTGATCACGGTGGTGCTTTCTTTTGTGCACTTTGTACCCATTTGGCATGAAGCTCCCTACCACAATCTGCCAAAACAGTACAGCTTTTTATTCAAGAAGAACGAAGTAAAAATTAAGTTCATTTCTCAATGGATTCACGGTTCATGATTCATGAAGATACATGTTTTAATTCTAGAACATATAATTTTCAAGGCAGATGCAGATGACAGAAGTAAAAGCAAAATAATTAAACCTACTTGAATAGGGCTAGCAGCCACCAAAATACCAGCAAGTCCACCACCAATGACACGGCCATCTGGTCCAGCCAATGAAACACTCAAGCCACCGGTTCTACTTTTTACACCACTGGTGTCACTTACTGTAAATGAACCAGTCAAGGACAATATCTCAAAGCGACCCTGCAAAGTTTACATTTCTCCAATTTTTCAGGAAATTTTTGAGACTTTTATGTAATTAGAGTTATATTGCAACAAGAAACATAACATGGAAGTTGTTCAATAATGAAGTAACAAGTTTCCCAAAGTGCAATTCTAATAATTTATGAGATATTTCAGACAAATATATCTAGATGGAGTGAAACTGCCTTAAAATCAAGACAAACTGAAATGTTTGTTGGGTTTACACTTTACATAGAAACACAGTCTCAAGCTAATAACACAATTTCCAGACTGAAAGCAACCAGCAAAAATTAAAAGTTCTACTAGTTTTTTCTTATTTTAGCAGGCTTTGAATTAAAATAATCTACCACCTTGTCTGGGGGAAGAGGGCAGAAACCAAACCATAATGAAATTATGTTTTGTAATAAATAAAATTGCCCAAAGAGCAAGAGACAGACATATCAATAAGGAACAGAAGAATAAAAACCATGCCTCGTATGTTAAAATGCCACCAGATGAACCAGGCTGTCGAATTGTAACATTAGAAACAGCTCCATTTGCTGACAGAATACAAATCCCACGAGGACCCTTTTGTGAAAACGAAAGAATTTTCCCTGCAACATCCTGCATTAATAATCATTTAAGCAAATTAAAATTGAACAAGTTAATTAATGGCAAAAATTATTAAATAAAAAAATCTCAAAAGAGTTGGAAAAATGAAAACTCCTGCAATTAGATATGATTACCTCGCCGGTATTAACTGTGACCACATGCGGCGTGAAGTCCCCTCCAGCCGTGTTAGCAAACAACTCACCTGTCCAGATTTTTAATTAATGATTTAATGTCCCAAAGTATATTAGTAATAAATTTGTATTTACTAATTACTACTATTTGAATTAAACTCTTTAATGCTCCTAATTATTTGAAAACGTAATGCTTATTCAAGATGAGTCACCCAATATAAATGAGAAGCAAAACAAGAGCAAGTTTCTATAAAAAATTTGCTATGTTTGGGTTATTGTCTTTTTGTCAAAATTTTGAAATTAATGTGAAAAAACCCAATTCCCCAAGAAAGCATGAATCAACTACCCACAAATGTGTTCGGTGAGAAATACAGAAAAAAGATAATATTGCTAAAAAAAGGGGCAAGTCTTTAAGACTCTATTTCTTGCTCTCATTAGAGATTTACGTTTTTATTTTTAATTTTTTTCAATTTATATTCATATTTTTTAATCTAACTTGGTATGTAAGTTGAGTACTGTTTACCCCAGAAAAGGGAAAAAGAGTGAAAATAAACAAAAGACATGCAACCAATCACAAGACTTTATATATAGTAAGTATTTTTCTTTCTTTTAAGAAAAAAGATTTCTGCACTTTCTCGGGAACCAAACAGAGTTTTTTCTATGAAAGAAGTAAACTAAAAACACAACCAAAATTTAATTAAAAAGAAAAAAAAATACCTAGAGAAGCAAGAAGCTGCCAGTTACCGGAACCGGGAGGCCTGCCTCTTCCTCTTTTGGAAGAGGAAAACTCAGTCGGAGAAGAAGGAGATAAAGTGAAACCGGGTGGAGAATTTGTCACAACTTGATACGCAGGTAACCGAAGATTTCCATCGGCATCATATTTTCTGGGTCTCCCTCTCCTTTTCTTGCCTAAAGAATCGAGCCCTCCACTTCCCGGCGGACTCCCCAGTGTTCCTCCTCCGCCTGATCCTTGAACTGCCGTCGCCGCCGCCGCTGCTGTAATTGTTGCTCCCCCGGCGCCTGTAGCTGTCGTTACACTGTCGAGGCTTCTTTCCAAATTCATGTTGATGTTCATATTCATATCCATATTCATGACCTGGTGAGGCAACACCAGGCTACTCACTGGTGCAGGTGGTGAGTCGGTGTCCGAGTTGCCTAATGACCCAGATATCGTGCTCTCCTTTTCTTCCATTTTTGACAAATGGGCTTCTTCTTCTCAACAAGAAGAAGGAAGTTTTTGCTTTCTCGAAAGAGCTCTTTTTTGTAATTGTAAGAGCTAAGAAAGGATAGAATTTTGAAACAAAGGAAGGTTTGCTTCAAATGGCGCCAGAATCAGAAGTTGCTGTAGCTTTTTTGTATTTTTAACATCGAAGAGAGAGAGAGAAACAGAGAGAAAAAAAAAATAACTATAGTCTATAGAGATTTTATAAACTTCCCTCCATTAATGGAGGAGGAGGGAAAAAGAGACTGGGGAAACTAGAAGGTCTTTTTCTTGTCTGGACTCCACAGGCTAAAAACAGGGTTAATTTACTATATTGCCTTTATTTTATCTATATTCCCAAATTGCCCTTATAATATTAGAAAATGACTTTATGTTTTCTATTTTCTACAACAAATTTGCTTGGCTTTGCACCTAAGATTAAATATATAGTTGTAGAAATTAAAATGTGGCATTTAGCCATTTAGGATTGCTTACTATTAAAAATATATGGGAAGTTTTGTTCGATGTTATCTTATTTGACAATTTACGCAAACTATAATTCAAATACATTAAGAGTACAATTTGAGAAAATAAAATTTTTCTTGTGATTTAATAGTAATGGAAATAGCACATGAGCATTTGGGTCAATGATAAAGTGCATGCTTCCTGAACCGTGAGGTATTGGGTTCAATTTCTACCGTATTCAATATGTGTGGGTTTTTGTGCTGTTTTATTAGCTTGTGTTTAATTGCTATCATAGAGATCAACAAGAAGGAAACAATGCTATGAGACTGAGCTTGCTTAATTATGCAGATTCGAGAGTTAGTAAAAAATTTTGACAGTAGTCGCTTTGTTCACACGAAAAAGGAAGTTAATGTTTGTGTTCATAGTTAAGCTAAATTTGATTGTAATATGTTATGTGCAGTACGGGACTTAACCCCCTGATATTTGTAATCCGGACTCTTTAATTTAATGAATCTTACTAAAAAAAAGTAGTAATGGTAATATAGTTTAAACAAAAATTTAAATATCAATGGTAATTTATATAGTAACTCTTTTACTATTTTAATGTGAGAGGGAAGCATATATTTTCATTTAGAAATTTTATACAAATTTCTAAATTGAGAAGATAATAGTAACATTTTTATTCTTCCCCAACAAATTGTTACTAGTAGATATGGTAAACCGTTCGGCCAAAAAAAAACATATGGTAAACCGTATAAAGTACAAGTTCAATTTTCTAAAACAACAATTTCATACGAACTTCAAAATCTAAAGTCCAAACTGAAAGGTAACAATATTTTTATTCATTTACCACTACAATGATTAGTCAAGATGGTTAACAGTGATTAGTTCAATAAATATGAAATTACAAACTTGATCATCTAAAACCGTATTTGTTGAGAAGACTATAGCACTTCATATTTCTAGTAGAGAAGGAATTAGTCTCGCCATCAATAAAATTTATGGATACCCTTTATCTAAAAGAAAGGCATTTTTATTTGTTTTTGTAGCACAATTTTGCGGTTTTGTGTCCAACTCAAATCAAACTCATTTTTAATCATAGAACTAGAAGTCTCATTATGGAGAAAAAACAAAGGTGGTTAAAAAATCAAAGTTGTTAGTTTCGTACTGGATCATGTTTCGGTTTTCTTAAAAGGAATGGTACGTGTCGGTTTCGATGGTTTCACCATATCATTTCGGATTAGTATATATATAAAAAAATATTAAGATTTATATAATATACAAATTAATTATATGATATATAGAATTATATATTTAACATTTATAATAACAATTTCTAAGGTCTATTAAAATGTTAAAAGGCAAAATTTCATGGAAGGAGACGGTTAAATCTTTGAGTTGATTTAGAAAGAAAAGTAAAATAATAGAAAATTAGGGTAAATTATGTATGGTTTAGTTCTTTTGTTTTTATTAGTTGAAAATTCAAAAAAACTCAAATTTTAATATTATTAATTACTAAAATGCCAAATTGAGCCTCTGAGAAAGTAAATTTAGGTTTCGGGCGAAATCCACGTTTTCGCCAAAACCGACCGAAAAGCACTTGTACCACCGAAACGGTCCGAAATCGCTGAAATTTAAACCGGTGCGAAACAAATAGTCTACCGGCAGGGGCGGAACTAGTCTTAGGGTGGGGGTAGCCATAGCTAACCCAAAGCAAAAAAAAAAAAATATATATATATATATATATAGAAAGGGTTTAAAAAATTAGAAATTGCTACCCCTAGAAAAAATTGTTGGCTATCCCAAAAAAATTTTTGTTAAGGAAAAAGTATAGGATGGTGGATAAAATCTAAAAGAAAGGGTTAAAATCACATAAGGGTTGTTTAATTAGTAGCCACGTGTCTATTTATTATTGGTATTCACGATATTTTGTTTCCTCACCACTTAGTCACTTTATAAAACTCACAAAAAGTAAAGGGTTACCTACAAGCCTTATTTTTATTCTCTTTATTTAAACCCAAAAGAAACACTTTGTTTTTTTTTTTTCACCTTTTATAGCATAGTAATTGCATGTTCCGTTTGGGGTCGATTGGGTCGGTTAGTGGCCCAAACGGCCTATCAAACACTTTTTTACGATGGGATCAGTTGGCCTCCATTAAATATATATTTTACAACCACCGAGAATATTCTCATCTATACAGTAACAAATTTTATCTGTACAGTAACAAATCTAATACGTACAGTAACCAATTTTACTCTCACCGAACCAATCTCACCGGTGTACCAAACAGGGCCTAAGAAGCTTCATATTTTTCAATTTCAATTTGGAAATCAAGAAGGGAATCATAGACATCTATGATTTTTCATTATATATTATTGTTTCTGGTGAGATATCTATAGTTTTTCGGTATATATATTAATTGTTTCTTATAAGACGTTATGGATGGTTGTGATAAGATTTAATAGAATTATGTTTTCATTTTTCTTGTCTTTTTTAAAATTTATTATTAAAAAAAACTTATTTATATTTTATTTTGGCTACTCCAATATTTATTTTCTGGTTCCGCCCCTGTCTACCGGTACCGGTTATAAGGAAAACCGGCACGTACCGACCGAAAACCCCGGTACCGGTACGAAACTAACAACTTTGAAAAAAATAAAAAGCAACAATTGCAAATTGAAGGGTAGTTTAGTAATTTAAATATGTTATTCCATTGTCTATTTGTGATTTTAGGAGGAGGGGTAATTTAGAATTTTAGAAGGTGGATTTTGAAAGTTCTCAATAACATATAGATAGGATTAAAAATGCAGTCAAACTCAAACCGGTGCTTTGCTGTTAAAGCAATAAATCGTGAAATAAAATAATGGGTTTTTTATTCTTTTATTTTTATCATTTTATGGTTTCCATTTTTATAAAACTAAAAAAGTTCAAATCCCTAACTTACGTTTCGCAGCATAATTGGAATCCGAATTTTCAATTTGTTCTCATTATGTTCATCATCTCTAAAAAGTTTTTGTGCTTTGGCCACCTTTTATTTTTGATATTTTCAGCCACAAAAGGTGAAAAGCCATTTAAGCCCCCCACTGAAGTAATTTTCATACACATTTTTCTTTTTAAAAATTAATACATATATTTACTCAAAAAAGAATTAATACATATATATTTTAGAAGTTAGTACTACTACCATTTACTTCGTTTTTCACACTTTTCACTTCTTTTTTTTTTGGTTATGTAGTGATATACCACAATAATATGATATATATTATCAAAACAAAATATAAAGGAAATTAGGCATATGATAATTTTCCAAAAGATATAAGGAATAAAAAAAGAAATATGAGTTATATTTTTATGGTTGTTCACAACTTTTCATTCATTGAACCACAATATTTCAATTCTTATCTTTTCATTAAGAAAAATCAAAAAATTGCCAAACTTGATGGAAAATAGATGGTTAGTGGTTACATGTATGAGAAGGTTATAATTATTTTATTATTACATCTAAAATCTTTTTTACCAGAATTATTTGGTAGGACCATCATTGTAAAAGTTTTAAAAATTTTTACAATATAATTGTAAACAATGTGATAAACAATTATGCAAAAATTCATGATCAAAGTATAATTTAACTGTCAATTGAGGTTAGACAAAGTGATCAATTTTGGATTTGTCATAGTGTTGTAATCCGGATATCCCAAACTATAATCTATCAAATTAATCATGTAAGCGGAAGCTACCAAAATAATAAACCATCCACACAAGACAAAGAAATTTACGTAGTTCGGCACTGAACTTGCTTACATCCACAAAGGAGAAGAAAAATCCATTAGTTATAGAAAATTACATCAACACATAATTATCAATAATTCTCACTCAATCTCTCAACCCAATCTAACAATCAATCCTAAGCCAAACCCAAACAATCTTGAGCACTCTCGCTCGGTCTCTACAAACCAATCATCACATCTACCAAACCAAACACTACAACAAACAATCACACACACACCCATAGGACCATCCTTTTGTCCTATGGGGTGTATCCACCCAAATCTAACCCTTAGACTACATTCTTTCTCCAACCATACAAAACTCTATAGAGAAACTCTCTATTTATACTAGTACAAACTTAGCCTCCAAGAATCCAATTCGTATTAGGATTCTTGTTCACCAAGTCTTTTTGTCCGCCAATCAACATCCTAAAAAATCCCAATTCAAAATCCTAACAGATAGGAGGTATCCGATTTTGAACCTCGTAAATTTTACATGTAAGTTTAATTTTATAAGTACTCCTATAATTTAATGCATTCGTAAATCTTTAAATCTTTAAAGAAGTAAAAGATATATATGATATAAATTATACCTTTTCTAAACTTTTTTTTACTTTTAAAAAAATGAAATCTATGTTTTTTTTAAATATACCACTATTTTTAGTTCAAGACAAGATGGAGACTAGACATATAAAATAGAAAAAAATAAGATTATTATTTGATAGATAGGAAATTAAATTGTCTTCTTCTTTTTTTATATGTTTTTTCCCCAAGGGGTGCTCCGATCATTTTACCAGATTGCCTAAAAATAGCTAAGAAATCAGATTAGGAAAAATATATGGAGTAGTAAATAAATAAAGAGGGCAGAAAAATCCAATATTAACACTGCAAAAAGCAAAACAGTGATATAAAAGCTGTCGGTAAGACCGTTGACGGCCCGGTCCAAACACGGAATTCTTTAACAAAATTACTTTTAAATTAAACTGAAGTACTGTAGTACTAACTAAACAAAAGAGGTAGAAATTCTCTGCTACAATTTTCACTTAATCCGATCCATCTGATTTAATATTGGAGTCCCATCGAACGGTCTGGATTTTCTAGTCAAAAGTTTAATTTAAAAAAAAAATACGTCACATTTTGTGAGATATGCTTACGGAGCCAACCTAAAACGACGTCAGATTGAGGAGATGATGTCGTCTACAAAATGAAATGAGAGTGTGGTGTGGAATTTAAGACTTAAAGAGATTTGCATGCAGCAGCAAAGTTGGTGTTTGGATATCCATTCTAATTCTTGTTCTCGTTTCTTCCCTGCAAATTGAATCTCTTTTGGGACCATTCAGGGGGATTGTCTCTTGCATTCCCAGCCTCTACCCAACATACTTTTTCATCTCAAAACACTTTTCCCTTTTTCTGTTCTTTTGATTTTCATTTTTACATTACTTATTCATGTTAATTATTAGTACATAATTTTAACATTTAAAACTCCAAATTCACTTTTGATCATTGTGATAAATTGATTGTGTTTCTTTCTGGGGAGTTTCAAATTCGAGTAAGTAACTAAGTCTTGTTCATTTGTGCCAAATGTTTGGGTCATTAATTTTTGAGATAAGGGTCTTATATTGTTCTCATATGGACAAATAGGACTTAACAATTTCAAACTTATTTATTTATTTAAAATAAGAGTTTAAAGTGAGATTTAATTTGGAAGAGCATTGAAGCACATGAGAAGCGGATCGAACAACTCTTTATTAAAGTTTGAAGGAAACGTTCAGCGGTTCTAGTCTGTTACCAGATTGCATTGCTTCATTTATGCCCATTTCATGGTCTTCTTTGTCGTCTCAAGAATAGGGAGTATCCTTTGATGTTTTAGAGGATGCTTAGTTTTTAGTTTCTTTGAAGCTTGCACTTTTATTTCTCCTTGTTGTTTTTCTTGATCTGCATTGGTATGTCTGCAGATGTTTATCTCTTGTACTAACCACTTTTATTAATAAGATTAATTGGCTTGTTATCAAAAAAAAAGTGAGATTTAATTTGCTCAAATAAGAAAGTTGGAATCCTTATTTGAGCAAGTTCGAGAAAGGTAGACCTATATTTGACCAAATTAAAATGTTAGACCTCTCTTTGGAAAATGACGTAAATATCAGGACCAATTTGAGTATTTGGTCATCAATTTTCAATTTAATCATACCCTTCTAGTCTAGTTCTAACATTATTAATAATCAATTCCTACACCCAAGTTATTGGTTTAAGTGGTGAGTGGATCGTGTCTAGACGATGCGGTCTTAGATTCAAGTCCCATCATATATGGATTTTGTCCAACTTTAGATATGTTGGTTTAGTGGTTTGTTATTATAGTAGTTATTATTACAGTTATAATAATTTGGTTTCTCATTTAGATATTTGGATATAAATAAAATTAAACATACTCTTATTTATATGTACAATGCTCTCATGGGGTGACACTTGGCGTTTTGTGTCGTTGCCAAGTGTCAATTGATAGAACTTTTGATGTGTTCATTAAACCATTTTTTGTGAAAAAAAAAATTGATTCTTAGAAACAATTGAATCTATTAATTAAACTTGAGAGAATTTTTTATATGTTTATTGAAGAGTTTTTTTAAAATTAATTAATGGATAGATTCCAAAATACAATTGAATCTATTAATTAATTTTTTTTGGTACACGAATCTATTAATTAATTAATAATTCATATGTGTTTCTTGAATAGTTTTTTTTTTGGGTTTTTGAAAAGTAATTAATGGATTCCAAAATACAAAATTCAATCCATTAATTAATAGTCAATTCATTTACCTTCTCTCTATCAACCATTAATCATAGAAAATAGAAAATGTCTTTGTTCAATGATTTTTTACTTTTGCCTACCCAATATATAAGATTATTATTCCTCTCCCCTAAATCAAACTTCAAACCTAAAAAAAAAAAAAAAAAAACTCCGGTACCAAAAAAAAAAACCCTCAAAAACTCCATTCTCCCTTTTATGATTTAGGTGTTGATTAATTTTTTTGGATTGAGGTGATTTACCTTCTCTAGAGAGAATATTTTGAAGATGTTGAAAATACCTTTCAGTTTGAGTTTCTATATATCTTATACAACCTCGGGTACGTCTTTCTAATTCCAATTTCTTCTTCTTTATTTTCTTAAAAATATAATTCGTTTTGGTCTTTTGGTGTTATTATATATTTTCAATACTATATTTCTTTTGCAATTTTCCTTTTGTAGGAGCAAACCTCTGCAAATTTGGGATAAAGAAGGTGAGTGAAATTATATGGAAATAACCATTTTGTTTTGCCGTAAATTAAATGGGTTTTAACTTTAAGTTTGAGTGTGTTGTTGGATCATTGTCGGAGAGAGTGCGGAATAAAAGCAATGGTTCAATTTTTGATTGTTGGTTCTTTCATAAGAACAAATGACTTAAGTTTCTACTCATAATTTTCTTTTAAACACCTCATAAATGAAACACCCGCACACGAAGCGCGGGGTAACAATCTAGTAATTTTATGATTATAATGAGCTCTGAACCGAAATTAATGTACCCTAAAAAAATCAATTGGTAAAATTATAAAAATATTCAAATAAATACAATGTAAGAAGGCCGGGTATGAATAGATCATTATCTTCTTACTAAATCTAAATGAAAAACAAAATTTCCCACCTACAGTTAATAATATAATAGAGTTTTGCTACATAGTCGAAAAATTATCCTGAAATTTGGACCCCATGACGTGTTGTTATACGGTTGGTCCAGCAGACTGGTTCCACCACTACTGGAGTGGAGTTTTGCTACATAACATGAGATGACTAGCCATAACACGTCATGGCGGACAAAATTCGAGTCAATTCTTCGGATTGTGCAGAATTTCCCTAAAAAGTAAACTCATTCTATTACATGCTATAACTTCGGGTTACAATGTGATCTTTTGAAAGTAAAAATGACAAGGGACTTCTTAACATCAAATATATACTACTCATTATATAGTTAAGACATTCCTTTGACATTTTAGCGTCAAAAAAGGGACAAAGGCCTAAAACCCCAAAAAGAAAATCCCTCAATCTAACAATGAAATGATCATATATAATAATAGATTAATATGGCTTAATTTTTTCGCCTACAAAACATAATCATGAATTCAACTCTTAATGTTAACATATAAAGATTACCCTATGAGGCATAGCGATGAAAATTAGACCACTATATATTTTCTTTCTCAAGCTTTTAACTCGTGTCATGAATAATGAGAAGGTTTTGCCTCCCGCGCCATTTCAATTGTTTTGTACAAAAATTGTACATGCAAATATGCAACTTTGAAACCTAGGGCCCACTTTCCCCATTTATGGCTCCCTTTATTTGAGTGATTGGATGCTTATAAACAGCTTATTTAGCTTTTGCTTTCTTAGTTGTAAGCAGGTTCTACGATCGGTTAACTGGCGTGTCAACAAAAAATTGTAGAAAAGTTACTTTTTTTCACCAAGGATTCCCCTGCAATGGCTTTAAGTAGCTTCTACTTATAAATTAAATTGAAACAAAGGAGTCTATGTATGTTTTTCCTTCTAAAATTGACCCTTGTAAACTTTATTTATTTATTTATATTATTTGTAGATGAAAAAAAAAACTTTATTTTTTTCTTGCATTGATGGTTTAGACATATACTAAGCTAAGCTAAAGGTCTCTTTCCCAAGGAGGAATACCTTGCTCAATGTTTTATTTGCCATATAAAATAAAATCATCTTCATTATATATAATATATATATATATATATATTATTGTAAAAATGGTCCAATTATGTGAGGAATTTTTATTTCATCGTTACTATAATTACCCATTATTCTACAATTTTATGTAATAAATTACTTTTGATTTTGGTTTGGAATATTTGACATTCGCTCTATTCACACCAAAAAAGAGAGTGGGGAATGGGGATGACTTAAATATTTTCTTTTAATTTGTTTTTCAATTGTGGATCTCATAGCATTTTAATTTGAAAGTAAAGAGGGCATCGAGAATTGGATTAAAAAAACTAAAGTAGGAAAGTTAAGGGTATTGAGAATGAGCAATATTGTGTTATATTTAGAGTAAAAATACAGTTGTAAATTAATTTAAGTTGGGGTTGTTGAACCGGTTTGAATTTGGTAACTCTTTCAGATCCTATGAGCCAACTTCACCTAACCCACCAACGCTAAAATTGTGTATTATGGACCTAAGAACATCCATGAGAACAAATTTTTATATATGATATTATCATGCAAACTGGAACATTTAAAAAGGAGAATTTATATGTGGTTCGGATAAGGTTAACTTGTAATTTATAAAGAAAAAATAAAAAGATAATTTTTTTAGGGAATGATTATTAAAGACAATTATTTGGATAGTCTAAGTGCTATTTCACACTTAAAATTTATAGCTTAAAATTTATGTTAACTATTTTATAATTTTTTTATCAAATAATCACTTTCATTAATCAATAACCAGAGATTACATAAGCAGATCTTAGCTAGAGAATGTGCTAATTTCCTAGAATGTACATAAATCAAATAGGATTGTCAAATCTCTAATTTCATCTATAACTACCAATATAACAAATTACAAAGGAAACTCACATTCCGTAAGAGTAGAATCCAAGACCTCATGGTCTATGTATACTGGAACTAAGAGTCCAATACTCTAACACTAGGCTAAATGCCCGATGAAGACTATTTTATAATTTGAAATAATGTAATTGATAATTTTTTATATATATTTGACACTATTTGTATCCTAATTTTAAAAACTAAGAGTCCAACAGTACTCTATTACTCCGACACTTGACTAATTAAAAACGATCCTAACTTTGTTTTAAGAGAATGATTATCCACTTAAAAAACTTATTAGAAAAAGCGAATTCTTTTTAATTACCTAATTTCTCCTAACTCTCCTCTCTGTCAAAGGATTTATATTCAATTAAGAATGGTTTTGATCATTCTTATTACTTATTTATTTAAACTTTTGCTTATAAACCTCAAATATGCTAGCAATTCTTTATATGAATGAACCTCGAATTTGTCCAAATTTATTTTGGTTGGTAAGACTAAGAACTAAGAAGGAGAGAATATTTAGGTTTATAGATTAAAACCAAGGAATAAAAAGAAAGAAAAAAAAAGACGAAAGAGAGAAAATCAGAAAAAGGACAAGTTCGATGAGGACAAGCTAAGTGATGTAAGAGGCAATCGCATGCCCAAATCTTTAGTTCTATTTTAAGACTATTCTTGTAAAGCAACCGAAGTAAATTAATCGAGTAATGTCTAATATCATCATAATTATAGACACTTAACTATCTTTCTTTACCTTGAGATTTTTCCCAAAAAAAATATTATTTTAAATTTTAATGTGAATACAAATAGAGGAAAAGAAAGGGCAGAATCTCCCTAGTGAAGAGCATGTGGGGGTTAAAGAGTTTCAAGGCGAACCCATATGCAAATTTTTTAAATTTAATTTGACAGTTCATTGTGCTCATCCTTATAATTAAAACAAATAAATTTTGTTTTCCAATACACAATGCCTTGATAAAAGAAAATAATATAACTCAAAAATAAGTTAAACTCCTAACACCTTGAAGAGTCCCAACCCAACACAGATAACAAATAGGAAAAAAAAATA
Organism: Corchorus capsularis; assembly: GCA_001974805.1. Classification (NCBI taxonomy): domain Eukaryota; kingdom Viridiplantae; phylum Streptophyta; class Magnoliopsida; order Malvales; family Malvaceae; genus Corchorus; species Corchorus capsularis. Next base: position 75,405 of record AWWV01010057.1, on the reverse strand, counting down.
CTAATAATCTCTTCTCTTTTTTAGATTTAAGGGACCCCCAAAATGATTTGATGAGAGTTTCTTGTGATCTCAAAAAGATTAAAAAAAAGATGGAGTGGGGGGGACCATTTTATTTTTAGAAGTACTTTGATTTTTGATTTGTGATTTTTTATCAAAACAAATTAAATTAATACTCTAAATGAATAAGGCATGAAATAAAGCTGAAAAGGTTATAATTAAAGTTAAATGCAAAGAACCAAAAACCCTTTTCGGCTCACTCCATGAACATGTGAATTCATCCCTTAGCTACTAGTCATATTCAACAAGCCTATACTTATTCCTTTTTTTTTTTTTAATTAATTTACATTAGATTTAGTAGTATTATTTTTATCTGCCGTCTGGTGAGCCAGCATTTTCTTCTTTTTGAGGCAAGCTATTATTTTCCTTTCTCATAATTGTCGATTTTTCTTCTTTTCCTTTTCCTTTCTTCTCATTTTATAAAGATGGCACCCTCATCTATGCTCACTTTCACTTAAATCTTAATTGAATAGATACATAGAGTTTAATGCCCTAAGCAAGCAATGAACATACCTTTTATTATTTCTAAAGATATATAATTCATAAATTTTTTCCATCTTTGAAACTAACGAGTGGATATATATATATATGAACACTTTAAAAAATAAGTTAACTTGATATTTTATGGAAGAACTTTTCACAAATGAATTACTACTTATTAGCTAATTGGGGAAAAATAACACAATGCATTAGTTATATATAATACTTTTAAGGTTTCCACTTTCCATTAAAAATTTTTTGTATCATTGAAGGTATACTTATTTCTTATCCCACCAAATTTATCATATTATTATATATTTATAATAATTTCAATATTCAAATTACGTGTAGATTTGTATAAAATGAAGTCTTAAATTTTATACACAATCAACCTGACTTAAATAAAATTAACTTGTAAATATAGTAAAAAAGAAATTATACGCGATAATTAGATGGATTAACTTATTTTATCTCCGAAGAAAAGGAAGCGTGGATTTTTAGTGACTACTACCCCTTGGTTTGAGAGCTACTATATCTATTTTTCCATTATGGAAAATCTTTATCTTTAACTACCCCATAAAATTAGGCTTTATCTTGAATCCTGTTAAAGGACACACAACAATAATTAATATTTCTCTAGTCAAACATTTGGTTATATAAAATTGGATCATTCATTACCAAAATACTAAGAAAACAACATTTTGAGGAGAAGAATCAAGGGGCGCTGATCAATGGTAATGTTTTCTCTACAATGTATTTGCAGTAACCCATCAGAATTGAATGATTATGGTGACATGATACATGAGTTCAAAAGGTTTATAATACGATAAGCGTATTTGTTGACATATATTCCTGGGTAATTTATAAGACGATTTTTCACAACACCCTCGAAACCTTACTCTTTAGGTTCAAATGTAGCCATCAAAACAAGAGGAGACCTAGTAACTTTACATATATTCAGTCTAAAAGGATTAGTCTTATGTCAATAAGACATACAATAACCTTGATTAAACTTAATAAAAATCTACTCAACTTTTCAAACTCCCATGTGATTGCAATCTTATATTTCACCTAAACTTAAGCCAAAGCTATATCTACATTCTACATGCTTCTTCCCATGGCAAGTTGTCATTATGAGATAATATGGATTTGCGGAAAAGAGCATATAAGGCTTTATTTTGATAGCTAAAACAAGTCTAAACAACACTGCATTAACTCTTACCACAAAAATGCTTCATTTCTTTTCATGTTCCTTTGACATTGTGGTTAGTGAATGTGCAATCTGTCAGGCTATAATGTGAGTTTTCTTTCTTTTTTTTTTTTTTTTTTTTTTTACTTTAGGAATTAGAGAGACTTCTAATGTAGGTTTATATCTTGGATTCCCTATTCATTCCAGTAGAGTTAAGAAGGATGATTATCTTTTTATCCTTGATAAGATGAGAAGGAAACTCTCCGGTTGGAAAGCCAAACTTCTTTCTCCTGCTGGGAGACTTTTATTGACATAGTTTGTCCCTGAGTCCATCCCTGCATATACTATGCAATGTAGGCAATTACCTTCTTCTATTTGTACGGATATTGATAAAACTTGCAGAATTTTTTTGGGTGATGATGAGAACAAAAGAAAGTTACACTTGCTCAACTGGCAAGAAGTTACTATTCCCAAAAGTATGGGTGGTTTGGGGCTTAAAGAGGCTAAATTTCTCAATGCAGCACATCTTGGTAAGCTCATATGGTCAATCAAAACCAGTCCCAATTCCCTTTGGGCTCAGTTATATGGGGGTAATTTAAATGTTGTGAAGCCTGGTTGTTCCCCAACTTGCAAGGCCATGGTTTGGGCCAACCATTTTATCGAGAAAGACAATTCCAAAGCTATCTTTAATTTTTTTTTGGCCAGAAAAGCTATCTTTAATGGAAAAGACACTTTTTTCTGGTCTGAAGATTGGACTGGTTTAGGACCTCTTAGATTCCTTTTATATGGTCCTTTAATGTCTGGTGAGGATGGTTCAAGTTGAATTGTGATGGTTCTTCTTTAGGTAATCAAGGTAGAGCAGGAGCTGATTCTATTCTTAGAAATAACCTGGGTCTTTTTAGTTGAACTTTGGGCATTGAAAGAAGGTTTGGAGCTTGCTAAATCCCACAATATTGATAAACTTGTTGAATTAGATGCCACTGCTGTTATATCTTCCCTCTCTTCACCTCATGATTGTGTTTTAAACTTGAGATATCATAATCTAGTTGATGAATGCAGGTACCTCTTGCGATAATTCACTGAAATCCAAGTTCAACATACATTCAGGGAGGGAAATACTTGTGATGATGCAATTGCAAGAAAAGGAAGCTCCCATTTTTGTAATAATTTAGATGAAGCTTTTGTGGTTTTACAGAACCACCTGCTTTTGTGATTCACTCAAATTGTTTTATTTACTAAAAAAAAAGTTTTCTATCTTTTTTAATTTTTTAAAAGAATATAAAAAAGGAATAGTCATGGACCTTATGGTTTGGTTCATGTATCAGACTGAAACTGGGTTGTAGTCATGGAAAACATCAAGAAAAAGAGGCTTCAGTTTGGACCACACAAAAATTTCGAAGTATGGGTTTGAATTGGGTAAATTTTTGTCTTGGAGTTTATTAATCTAAAGACCCATTGATTAGTGGCCCAATACAAATATAGGTTTTTTACCTCCTTTTTCATTCTTTCTGGGTTTTAATTTGGTATAAGACAAGATAAGAGTTAAAGCTTGTTCTTCCAAATTGCAAATGCTGGAGGCAGAAGGAAAAAGAAAACAATTAAAGTTTGGGAAGGAAAACAAGAGCAATTGTTTTTAGGTTTTTGTCCATTTTCCCAAAAACCATCAATATATATATAGAACATGAACATTGTATCAGGGAACAATAAAACATCATTGGACAATTGTTGTTTACATGTTTTTAACACATGGAAAATAGATTTCTTTTTGACAAAAACTCTGAGACAACAAGTCAAACAAAGCACTGCATGTAAAGTCTACACTAGTTAAAGAATATTCTCAGAAGTTTTTAACATTACATATTTACATACTGAACAAACTTTGAGCAAATTCTTAGAAAAAAACATATTAAGCTAGTACAAAAAATAACATACAAGTGTTTCAGTTTCTGGTTGGATTTTAGAACTCAGGGGCCTTTAGATTGGCCGATTGGCTCCCTCCTTGTTGCTGCATGTGGGCTCTTTCCGCAGCAATATTTGAGCTGGTATGGCCCAACTTGGCAACTTCACAAATTTTTTTTATCGGGCCAGAGCGAACAATGGCCCGCCATCACTCACTTAGCTCAATGTGAATACTATAAAATGGAATTTACCACCATAAGATAGGATAACATATATTAAAATATTTGTTTCTAATTGTTACTTATTAGGCCAAGAGGAGGTGATGATTATTGTTAATGAAGGCTTAAGTATATGAGTTGGTAATAGAGTTCTAGTATTATAAACAAAAATATTAAATCGAATTTATTTTTATGATACATCTATTCTGTGTAATAACAGACTAGAAAGACTTAAATTCGAAGTCTATATTGAGTGAATTTCAACCTCTAATCATTTTTTTTTTACTTATATATGGAATGATGGTTTCTAATTAAACCTCAATGAAATTCGATGATAATACACAACAATAACCTATGATAATGAACAACATGTGAATCTATTGAAATTGGCTACCATTTGTTTTCAACAATAAGAATTATTAATTTTTTTGAAAGAACAATAAGAATTATTAATGATCGATTACATCATTGATGATGGATCTTATTTTTCAATATTTTAGTACATTATTGTGAATAAACAAGTGAAAAACTAATAAATTAAGTAGAAGATTATGTTTGTATCAAGCTATTTGACTTTACATATATGCAAGTATATATATAGTCTATATACTAGCTCCTTTGGAGCTCTAAAAAGTCACTCTTTGCATGTCCATTTTTTTTAGATATATCTATATAATGTATGTAACTATGCAGTTATACTTTATAATCTTTCTATATATATTTGATTAAATAAATGAAAAAAAAAGAAGAAAGAAGTTGGTCCGATGGTCAAGGAAAAGGAGACAAAGAAAAAAGGGAATACTTAAAATAATATTTATAATATTCCGTATATATGGCCTTTCCCCTTTTTCTTTTTGAAAATCTTTATGTTTTTTCAAATTAGATTTAAAAAAACAAATAGATAAAAAGAAAAAAATAAAATCATTTTTCAAGTCTCAATATATAATACTACTAAAGTACTAAGTTCTAGAAAAGTTTGAATTTTTGTACCAAAAAAAAGTTTGAATTTTTAAAGATAATCTTAATTAAAATCTTAACCACTTTATATTATTTTTCCTACTCTAACTACTCTTTTTTTTATTAGTGCTAATTAATCGATTTATATAGTTTATCATTACTTAAAATGTGGATTACATTTGCATTTTCTTTTTCAAATTACATAAGATGTTTAGAAAGTGACCTATAACCTTACACAAAATTCTATGAGCATCAAATTACATAAGATGTTTAGAAAGTGACCTATAACCTTACACAAAATTCTATGAGCATCAAACCATAATTCCCCATCTACAATTTAAAATTATCATATACTCCATTAATTTCATCTTGATTAATAAAATCTTGTTTTGTACATTAATTTCATCTAAAAACTTCATACTTTGAATGTAGCCCATGGAATTGAATCCACTTCCAATGCCAATTATAAGTAAACTACAAAAAGTTGTAATCTTTGTAGCACTAGCCAATTTCCTATTTTTAAAAACTTCTTGCTAATTAACAGGTGTCCCTTTTTTTTTTTTTCCAATTTATTAGTATATGCTCTTCAAAATTCTCAATTGCAAAATTGAGATTAACGTGCAACAATGCAAAAAAACACAAGTTAAAACCCCTCTAAACGACAGCGTCTTGCCTGGCAACATCAACAATTATTACATCTTCCTTGATATCCACAGGCATAAACCCAAATCCAATTTCAGCTTTCCATTTTTAACCTCGGTTTGACCGATTTGGTTTCTTTTTGTCTCTTCCTTATCTAAAATAAATCTTCTTCACCCTTATAAGACTCCTCCTCCTCTTCTCCCTGTCCGTTATTGGTCGCGGCTTTTCGCTATGAAACCTTAACTAAATCTTCCTTCTTCTTCACTTCACTGTTGCTTCGTGGGGATGTAGCTTTTTTCACCTTTTCTACCCTGTAAGCTTTATGCATATTTTTCTACTGGTTTAATTGTTGCATTGTTGTTTTCTTGGACTTGTTAATTCTGGGTTTTTTGCTTTTCTGGGATCTGAGTTGCTCTGAATGTGTTACTTTAATTAATGAGTTTAATTGCTATAAAGGGTCTAACTTTGCAAATTATGGCATGTTGTGAAATTTGCTGAATTGGGTTGTTGAGTAGTAAATGGGTGAGATATAGGGAAAATTTAGGAACTTTGAAGGCTTTTACTTTTTTCCTGTGAAATGATTGCTTAATTGAGCTCATTAATTGTGGTCGGTGCTTAGCCAGAAGGAATTTAATTTTGCAATTTGAATTTGAGCTTCCTTTTTTCTGATTTATATGTGCACAAGAACAAATTTAGTTTTATGGATACTTGAGTTCATTCAATTTTAGTTGAGAACTTGAAATATGGGTCTGATCTATGCCTTTATGCTCTAATATAGGGAGTGTCAGATCTTTTGAGAATGTTTGACTAGTGCTTACTCTGTGGAATATTGGATTATGGGACGCGAGATGGTGATAGAGTCGTGGTTTGGCGGTTCATGGTGGAATTCGAGGAAGAGTGCTTCGGAGAGTCCTGAAAAGGAGGTGCTGGGGATATTGGCATTTGAAGTTGCTAGCTTGATGTCTAAAGTGGTGAATTTATGGCATTCTTTGGATGACAGGGAGATCTCAAAGTTGAAGGAAGACATTGCAGACTCAGTTGGTATTCAAAGGCTTATATCTGATGATGAAAATTACCTTATGGATCTCGCACTGAATGAGGTAATTGAGAATTTTGGAAATCTGGCAAAGTCCGTCGCCAGACTTGGGAAGAAGTGCAGTGATCCTGTATATCACCGTTTTGAACATTTCATAAATGATCCGGTTTTGAACAACTTTGAATGGTTTGGGTGGGAATATCGCTGGAAGAAGATGGAAAGGAAAGTAAAGAAGATGGAGAGATTTGTTGCAGTTACAATGCAGTTGACTCAAGAGTTGGAAGTGCTGGCGGAACTTGAGCAAACTCTTAGGAGAATGCAGAGAAATGCTGAGTCAGATCGTATCAAATTATTTGAGTTTCAGCAGAAGGTAATGTGGCAGCGCCAGGAAGTTAAACATTTACGTGAGACGTCTCCATGGGTCAGAACGTATGATTACATTGTCCGGCTTCTATTGAGATCACTTCTAACAATATTTGAGAGGATAAAAATGGTCTTTGGAACTAACCAAGTGGCACCTATAGATGGGAACGATGACTTTGAATCTATAAATAGTGACTGTCTCTCACGCAGCCATTCCTTTTCCACTATAATACCGTCTTCAGTATATCCTGCTGATGGTAACCTATGTGGGTTCTCCTCAGGACCTCTGGGCAGATCATTTTCAAAGTCAGTGCAGATCAATGACAAGAATCGAAGGGGTAGTAAGCATCTACAATCTCATTATCTGTCGACTGCTTTACATGACAAGCATCCATATTCGAAAACCAAAAAATCAAGCCATGGTGGGGTTGGACCTTTTAAAGGATGCATGTCAGCTGGAAGTGATTCTCCCATTTTAGAGAGCTGCAAGCCAATTGGCACTGGATCAATGAGATTCAGTAGTACTTACACAAAAAATATCGACAAAATAAGCAAGTTGAAGATCGAGTCTTTGTCCCGCAGCAATAAAATATATACCAAATTGTCCATTTTCAGAACCAAGCGGTTGTTGAATGCTTCTCCATCAACACTGGGTAATGCTGCCTTATCTCTCCGCTATGCAAATGTGATCATCTTGATAGAGAAACTAGTTTCATCGCCTCACTTGATTGGCCTTGATGCAAGAGATGACCTGTACAGTATGTTACCTACAAGTATGAAAAATGCTCTGCGTGCTAAACTGAAGTCATATTCCAAGACGTTTGCTTCATTCATCTATGATGCTTCTCTTGCAGCACAGTGGAATCTGGCACTAATGCGGATATTGGAGTGGCTGGCTCCTCTTGCTCACAACATGATAAGGTGGCAGTCTGAGCGTAATTTTGAGCAACAGCATGTGGTTTCCAGGTCAAGTGTACTTTTGGTACAGACGCTACACTTTGCTAATCAAGCAAAAACTGAAGCAGCTATTACAGAGCTTCTTGTCGGCCTTAACTACGTCTGCAGGGTTGCTAGAGCACATAATGGAAAAGCTTTACAAAACTCTACAAGTAGTGGTGGCTATTCCCAGGATTTGCCCATGAGGGATGACATAAGATAACAACAATTAACTTCCAGAGACAATGCCCAGTGTCTCCATGAGGCTTCTTTTTACTGTCCATAAGTAACAGAGTAGAAATTAATGCAATTGTTGAGGTTCTCTGTTTAGTATCATGTCAAACTCATTGTATCTTGTTTGCAGAAAGTCTTTGTCAATATAGTTATTGATTTTCTTCTTTTTCTTTTTAAGTTGTCTATATTGTTGATTGATTTGGGTTGCTAGTCATTTGTAACAGATATTGCTTATAGTAATCAGAAACAGTTAGATCATGTCAAGTGTTAGTATCTTTTCCATTGACTGAGAAATCAAATAAATTCTTAGCATCCCCAAACTCACCTCAATGGAAAATGTCTTGTCCAGTTTTGTTCACCTCTAAATTGCTCGAATGAAGAGAATTTTTGACCATATATTCTCGGTTCTTAGCTTGTTCATGCCAAAGTGATTCTAATCATTTATAATCTAAAGAAAATTAATTAACCTTTTTGGTTACAACATTAAAGTTATGAAGAAAACAGAACTGCATAAAACTCTGTTTCTCTTGCAATCACCCTTTAGATCTAATACATATGAATTGTACCCAAATATGGTGAATTTTCCACTAAGTGACATTGAATGTAAAATATACATCACAACATGCTAGAAATGCTAATCTTGGATGAAATTTTCTTAGATATATTCTGAATCCTGAAACTATGCATCAGATGCATAAAATAGTATTCATGACAAACTTTATTTCAGTCTCATGCCATAGACTTTTTAGGAACTGCTAGTAAGGGTTCCAGCTTTCTCATTGTTACACCCAACCTGTCTTTCATGTCAATTGTCTCCTTGGTCACATTGGCTCCAAGTTCCCAATCAAAGTGGTGAAGCAATGAGCCTAAAACAAGGTGAAGAACTCTATCAGCAAGTGCCACACCTGCACACATTCTTCTCCCTGCTCCAAAAGGAATTAACTCATAATGATTCCCCTTGTATTCAATTTTTGATCCGATGAACCTCTCAGGATTGAATGACAAAGGGTCATCCCACACTTCCGAATCCCTTCCAATTGCCCAAGCATTGACAAAAACTTGTGTGTTTTTGGGAATATGGTACCCCATAAACTTGGTGTCTTGCATTGCCCTTCTTGGAACAAGGAATGGAATTGGTGGATGTAGCCGAAATGTTTCCTTTATTACAGCAGTCAAGTATGGAAGATTTTCCATGTCACTCTCTTGTACTTTCCTGTTTGGTCCAATTACCCGAGTAAGTTCTGCTTTGGCCTTGATCATGGTGTCTGGGTTGCAAAGCAGCTCGGTTAATGCCCACTCTATGGTGCCACTTGTTGTTTCTGAACCAGCCAAAAATAGTTCCTGCTCAAAGAAATGCAATGAGTTATTATTATAAGTATAATCAATGTTAGGCAGCCGCCCCTGTTAGTAGACTTACCTACCAAACCCAGGTGCACGACGTATGTCGAATTCGAATTAGTAGATACCGGGTGGGGAACCAAAATAAAAAACAAAAACGAAATCAATGTCAGGATTCAGACATAAGTATGAGGAGGATCAATTACCAGGATGAAGATGTTCAACTCTTGGTCTGATAATTTTACTGGTTCATCCTTGCCATTTCCTTCATACTCAAGCAACACATCCAAGAAATCCTTCTTATCTTCATTCCCTTTCTTCTCTTCAATCCTTTGCTTCACAAGCTTGGAAGCAATTTCAATAGCCTTACCAAGATCCTCCTCCATTTTCCTTTTCAATCCTTGAGGGTCAAGCCACTGAAGCCAAGGAAAAAAGTCAGCTATATTCCCTGTGCCAGACAATTCCATAAACCTCAACATGGCGTCGAAGAATTCAGAACCGTCTTTCGAGTCAGGATCGAACAAATCACGAGACAACATCAAGTTCCCCAGCAAATTAAAAGTCAACAAAAACACAAACCGTGCCACATGAATCCCATTTTTATCAAACTTTGCTTGATTCTTAATTTCTTCGTCTTCGATCCATTGTAACATATCATCAACACATTTCCTTCGTATTGGAGCTGTTTCATTAATCTTCTTATTAACCAACATATCCACCGTGACAAGGCGCCTTAACGAGCGCCAATATGAACCGTATGGTGCTAGAGCTACGGACCTTTTGTGGTAATCATGGGCACGCATGGTTTCGGTTATGTAGCGTTCGGCGAAGGAGAGATCATGGTTCTTGAAAAGCTCGGTTGCTGCTTTGGTTGAAAGAATTGCCATGGTGTTAATTGTGCCTAGCTTGAGCCATATGACTTGACCATACTTTTCCCTCATGTTGGTTAGGGTTCGGTGTGGCATGGAGCCGAGGTCGAACATGTTTCCAATTATGGGCCATCCTGGTGGTCCTGGAGGGAGCTTTCTAGGGACTGAGTTTCTTCTTCTTCGGAAGAATAAGAATAAGATTGATGATGAAAAAATAATAAGGAAAAGAAGAAAATTAGGAGGAAAGTCCATGACTTTGGAAGCAGGCAAAGTTCAGTGATTCTGGCCTTCTTCACTAATAAAAATTCTAATAGATTGCTTAAATAATAGTCAATCATATACTTTATTTTTGTATTGTTCAAAATTTCCAATGAGATGAAGACATGAAAACCCACTTTGAAGTATTCAACACAAAATCAATGTCCAATAGGCAAAAGTAGAAGGAACTTGATATATCTCTTGATAATGTCTCAAATTTGAATCTTATAAATGAAGAAAATGAAGTATTGGGAAACACATAACTTTTGCGTCTGAAGTCGACACAGCCCAATTTGAATTAATCGAGATTAAATATGACTGGTTATCTAGTAAAACAAGGTATAAGCAAAAAATTCAAAATTATATGCTCAGATCTCTCTACAAAATAGCTACTTTAAGTTTCTTAATTAGAACAATTAAAATCTGTTTCATTTAGTTTTCCATAGGCTTTTTTAAAATTTTTGTAATAAATAAATAAAAATCTATTTAGAAATCCCTTTTCCTACTTGTGGGATTGATTTGATCACTTGGCATAAGGACAAGTACTAAAGAAGTGAAGCATTGTAAGCTGAGATGACTAGAAGATGCGATAAAGTTTAGATGTCATCGCTCATAAGATCAGATATATAATAAACAAATAAAATAAGGCTAAGTATTTGCCTAATAGATTAATTTTAAACTTTGAACATGATAAGAGGGAGTCTAAATTTTTTAAAATTAAAGGGAAGAGCAGTATATATTTAAATGAAACTTTTGGGCCCAATACAGCATTGATTTGCTTAACTAGCTAGCTAATTAAGTCTTGACAATAAATTAATCTATAATAATAAAATGAACCAATCTGAGGCAATTAAAGAAAATTTTGGGTTCACCAAACATGTGCTGACAAAAATCAGACCAAGTCATTTACTGAATTGAAAACTATATTCTTTTTAGAAACTATATATAATTATCTCCATAAAATTAAATAGCATGCTTTATATGCCAATATTTATATTATATATACATGTAATAATTAAAGAGGAGGGTACCCAAAAAAAATAATTAAAGAGGCAGATTCCTGAGTTTATTCCTGATAAAAAATGACAAAGATTCCTTAGTTTACCGAACATGTGGAGACAAAACAAAACTCATAAGTTTTTGTAGTTTAATGTTGAGCATATTTTCTTTTAAACCGTCTTTATTTTACATCGATTCCATTCACATGATTTTTTTTTGTTTTACTTAAAACTTTTAACCTAAGTATTGAGCAAAAAAGCACCCAATAAGTCTATGCGGTTCTGAAAGAAATTCGAGGAACATTTTCTCCCTTAAACTATTAATAGACAGATGACAATCATTCAACTTCTAAGTTAAACAATTTCACACTCAAACTTTGATTTTTTTTTTAAACAATATTACTTTTTCACATGATATTAACATGATATAACGTAACAGATTCATATATTAGTGTTCCAATCTGTCACATTAACATCAATACATCAAAATTGTTATCAATCAATAAATCAAAATTAAAAGACTAAAATGCCACTTTTCATAACTCTGTCAAAATGAGTATTATTGTAGGGGATTACTAAATACCGCCCCCCTTTGGACAATTTTGCACTTTCCTTCAAACTTCAAAATTTTCAATTCTCTCAAATTCTCTCAACCTTCAAACTTTCAAATCTCAATCATTCAAACAAAACAACATCAAAATTCATGGAGTAGCGACATCCGGTATGGGTAAAAGAATTTTCGGATTGAAAGTATGTTTTTTTTTTAAAAAAAAAAGTAAAAAAACAAATATCTATATATTTATTATTAATCAAATATTAAAGTCCTCTTGCTAATATTAACATATCCATACCCATTTAAACTAAATAAATTGTCCAATACTTATTAAAGGACAAAAGAAAATTAAAAGATTTTTTTTTAAAAAAAAAAGTTTAAAGAAGAGAAAGAGAGAAAAGAAAGAAAGAAAGAAAGAAGAACAGTCGGGTCGCGCGACCCGATCGCGACCCGGCCACGGCTGAATCGTGCGCGGGTCGCGACCCGCCACGGTCCGGGTCACGCGCGACCCGCGATCGCACGCTGTTCTTCTTCTTTTTTTTTTCTTCTTTTTGTTTTCTTCTTTAAAGCTTTTTTTTTAGATTTTTCTTTAATTTCCTTGTGTCCTCTAATAAGTATTTGACAATTCATTTAATTTAAATGAGTATGGATATGTCAATATTAGCAAGAGATCTGTAATATTTGATTAATGATAAATAGATATTTGTTTTTTTAGCTTTTTTTTTAAAAAAAACATACTTTCAATCCGAAAAATCTTTGTTCATGCGTTTTGATGTTGTTTTACTTGAATGATTGAGTTTTGAAAGTTTGAAGGTTGAGAGAATTTGAGAGAATTGAAAAGTTTAAATTTTGATGGAAAATAAAGCAAAGGGCAAAATAGTCAAAGAGGGGAACAGTAGCTAGTAAAAAGGGGCGGTATTTAGTAATTCACTTGTTGTATTAAGCCTTAAATTTTATAGTCTAATAGTAATTACAAATAGAAGCCCAATTTCAACAGGCCATAGTGTAAGGAATAGGTATAACTTTCAAAGGAACAAATTTCTTGAGTGTTATGCCCATTCGCTCAGTCATGTCCATATTTGCAGGCTTAAGCCCATCAGCCAAAACCCAATCAAAAGAATGTAACAAAGACCCCAATGCCAAAGGAAGAACGGTAGAAGCAAGAGGAATTGCAGGACAAATCCTCCGACCAGACCCAAATGGCAAAAACTCAAAATGTTGTCCCTTGTAATCCACCATATTCTTACCATTCGGCTCTAAAAACCTTTCTGGCTTGAAACTCAATGGTTCATCCCAAGTTTTTGGGTCTCTTCCAATGGCCCAAACATTGACCAAAATTTGTGTTTCTTTGGGGATATGGTAACCCAACATGTTGCAAGAACCCATGGTCATGTGTGGGACTAAGAAAGGAAGTGGTGGGTGAAGTCTTAAGGTTTCTTTAATGACTGCTTTAAGGTAAGGAAGATTTTCGATATCCTTTTCTTTTATAATTTTTCCAGGGCTTGAATTGCTTCTTAACTCAGCTTGAACTTTCTTGAGTGTTATTGGGTTATGGAGAAGTTCAGCCATGGCCCATTCTAAAGTGCTTCTTGTTGTGTCTGTCCCTGCAGTGAACATTTCCTGAAATTTAACCCAAGTTTTAACGTTGGTTGTATGAAAAGAAACATAATTCAAGGCAAATTTACAAGAAAAATTATGGCTAAAGTACCATTTTGCACCCTAAAATTGTACGGATTGACGTTTTACACCTTAAAATTTTATTTTGAACTTATCACACCCTGATATCATATTTTGGAACCACATTACACCCTTCATAACCAAGACGATGGATGGCGCCCTTATGCCCTTTATGTGGCATGCCATGTAGGACCAAAATCCCACGTGGATAGGACACGTGGCCGGTCCATGTGGGAATTTTGGTCTGATGTGTCATGCCACATAAGCGGCGTCATGGTGCGGTCAATTGTCTCAATTACGGAGGGTGCAATATGGTTCCAAAATAAAACATCTGGGTGTGATAAGTTCAACATAAAACTTTAAGGCACAAAATATCAATCGTATAAAGTTTAGGGTGCGAAATAGCACTTAAGCCGAAAAATTATTACCAAGACAATAATATTGATGGTTGTTGAAGAAAACTTTGCTGGCTCCTCCTCTGTATTGTCACCTCGAAATTCTAGTAATACATCTAAGAAATCATTTCTCTTCCCTTTTGCCATACTTTCAATCCTTTCTTTAATAAATTCCCCTGCAATTTCAAAGGCTTGTTCAATGTGAAACTCTGTTTTCCTCTTAATACCTTGCGGGTCAAGTCTTCTGAAAATTGGCAAGAAATCTGCTACATTTGGCTTACCAGAAAACTCCATCACTTTCCCAGCATGGTAAAAGAATTTCTCACCTCTATCCGATTTGGGATCCAACAAATCCTTCGAAAACATGAGATTTCCAATGAGATTAAACGCCATTAAGAAAAAGAATCTCCCAATATCAATGGCATTAGTTCCAAAACCACTAGCATCTTTTACAAATTCAACCATTTGATCTATGCATTGTTTCCGAGAACCCTTCATGGCATCGAGACGATTGCTGACGAAGAATTCCGAGGTGCACAAACGTCTCAACATCCGCCATTTTGGACCGTATTGAGCTGTAATTATGGAACCTTCATTGCCATGATTGCCTTTCATGGCTTCGTAAATTTTTCGACCTGCAAATGTTACATCATGGTTCTTGAACATTTCACGAGCCACTTCTTTGGATGATATGACCACGGTGCACATTGAACCTAGCCAAAATGTCATGATTGGTCCATGTTGGCTAGCCAATTTAGCAAAAGCTACATGCGGTGGCCAACCCAATTGGAAAATGTTACCAACCATTGGCCACTTTCTTGGCCCTGGCGGAAGTTGCAGCCGGTCTAGATTTTCCAAACGCCAGCGGTGGCGTAGCTTCACCATTGTTAGGGTTGCAATCCATAGCAAAGCCGCTAGTAACCCCCAAATTTCATTGTTCATTCTTCTCTCTCTCTCTGGTAATTTGTTTGGTGGCTAAGTTGGAGTTGTTTCGAATTTTAGTTGACCCCCAAGTTCAATTTATATTAGTTTTGTGTGGATGGTTATGACAAATTTTTTCATGTCAATGCTTAGAAGAATTCGTATTTTATTTTGTTCGGAAGCTGTTTAACTTTATGTAGAACTGCCGATCTTTTATAGTTATTCCAAGTTCTTATGTTTTAAATTGACAAAATCAATGGGACAAGCAGCCAAATCTTTTCTAGAGCTTTCTTCTTAAAATTGATATATTAGTCATACAAGAAATTAAGGTTATTGTTGTGATTAAACTAGGCTAAAACAATAAACAAGAACAAGAAGATTTTACGTGGTTCGATCAATTTGATCTACGTCCACGGACAGAGAGAAATTCTTATTAATTTGGGAGAAAACGATACATCAAGAATACAAGATATAGACCTCTTATATAAATAAATATTTAGTCCCTATTCGAACTAGGAGAACTAATCCATACATACCTCTAGGAAAAATCCACAAAATTCGTAGCTCCATAAATTTCGGGTCGGGTCGCAATTCGGACCGAATTAACAAAAGTTCCAAACACAAATAACAGTTATCTTCTTTGTATATTAAAAATTAAACTCTAGTATTAAAGCTAAAATGATTGAAATAACTTTATAAAATGTATTGCCTGTTTATGATTAATGGTTCTCCCTTAGCTGTTAGCCTATTATAATAAACAATTGAATAATACTAAAATATAGAAATATATATATATATATAAATCCCAAGTGGGCTAATAAATTTGATAGAAAATATTACAAATTAATTGCAATGCATAAAATTTAATCAAATACTAAAAAATTAAGTATATATGTTTATTGAATGTTCCTGATCAAATTCATAAGATAAAACTGAATAAATTTAGTTCCACATTATTGTTACTTGTAGTAAGGTGTCGGAATAATGTTCAAAGGAACCGATTTCTTAAGCGTAATGGTAAACCTCTCAGTCATGTCCATGTCCTCAGGCTTAAGCCCACCAGCCAATTTCCAATCAAATGAATGTAACAGCGAACCCAAAACCAAAGGCAGAACACGAGAAGCAAGAGACACAGCAGGACATATCCTCCGACCAGACCCAAATGGTATAAACTCAAAGTATTGTCCTTTGTAATCAATCTTTCTGTTTTGTTCCACAAGAAACCTTTCTGGCTTGAACACTAATGGATCTTCCCATGAATTGGGGTCTCGTCCGATTGCCCAAGCATTCACAAAAATCTGTGTTTCTTTGGGAATTTTGTAGCCAAAAATCTCACAGGTTTTCATAGCCCTGTGAGGGACCAAGAAAGGGAGTGGTGGGTGAAGTCTTAATGTTTCCTTGATGACTGAATTAAGGAAAGGAAGGTTTTCAATGTCCTTTTCTTCAAGCTTGTTTCCATGGCCAATGGTACTTCTCAATTCAGCTTGGAGTTTCCTTAAAATTGTTGGATTGTGTAAAAGCTCAGCCATTGCCCACTCTAATGTGCTCGTCGTTGTATCAGTCCCAGCCGTAAACATTTCCTGATGAAATAAATCACATATATAACAAGCAAACGAAGTTAGCATGAACTATGAAATTTACTTGTGATATTGTGATTAGCTACAAAAATGAAACTAAATTTGGATTATGAAGCACGACACGGTTCTATCCCTCATGTATCCTGCATTTGATACAGCTAAATTCGTCACTCAACATTTTTGTTGCTTGATTACTAATTTAATGCAGTCAAGAGATAACTTAATGCTTTTTTAGCCCCTGAACTTCAAGTTTGATTAATGTTTTAGCCATTTAAACTCTTAATTTGAAGCCCTGTTAATTCCTCTCAAACGACATGATGTGGCATTGCCATGTCGAATCAAACTACTGATGTGGCATTGCCACGTGATATTTTTATGTCGATGGCATTGTCACGTCAATGGTGTGACGGCAATACTATAACACCTACCGTTTAAGAGGGACCAATGGGGCTCCAAATTGAAAGTTAGGGGACAAAATGTCCAAAATTGAAGTTTACGATGCAAAACGGCAAAAATTGAAGTTGAAGGAGCAAAAATGGATAAAAATCCTCTACCCCATTTTTGGTGCCCCATTGTGCCTCATCCACCAAATAATGACACGCGTCTTTTTTCAGTTTTTAATGTTATTCCTTGTTTGACTAGTTAAATTAAATTTTATATTTTCATTCTAAAACCCTATGAGAAATGTATTAAAATTTAGGACTAACCCATATATATAAAATATTTGTTGTTAATTTGGGGCTAAACCTGGTTTTAATTGGGATTTTTACTATTTGTTAAAATTTGAAAACAAACAAGGTATAATACTAGGGACACGTGGCGTAATTTGGTGGTTGGGGCACAATGAGACACCAAAAATGTGGGGCAGAGGATTTTGATTTCAGCAAAAATGGTATTAAGCTGTTAAGAAATTAATGATAATTATGATGATTAAACTTACAAAAATGACGACATTGATGATTGTGGAGGAAAACTTGGATGGCTCCTCTATTCCATCACCTTGGAACTCCAAAAGCACATCTAAGTAATCTTTCCCCTGCTTCTTGCTCATTGAATCCTTATTTGCCTGGATCCTTTCATTCATGAACTCTCTCACAATTTCAAACGCATGTTCAACATGAATTTGAGTTTTTTCTTTAATTCCTTGAGGATCAAACCTTTTCAAAATTGGGACGAAGTCTGCAACATTTGGCTTGGCGGCGAACTCGATGATTTGACCAGCATGGTAAAAGAATTTTGCACCTTTCTCATAATCCGTCTCCAATAAATCCTTGGAAAACATTAGATTTCCAATGAGATTGAAATTGAATAACAAAAAGAATCTCCCAATGTCAATGGGATTTGTTCCGAAAGCACTAACATCTTCAATGGATTTCACCATTCGATCTATGCACTTCCTTCGTATGTCTTTCATGGCATCGAGACGGCTAGAGTTGAAGATTTCGGTGGTGCATAAACGCCTCAACATGCGCCAATGCGGACCATATTGAGATGTAATAATCGACCCTTCCAAACCATAATTCCCTTTCATGGACTCGTAAATTTTGCGCCCTGCAAGATCCACATCATGGTTTTTGAACATCTCACGAGCCACTTCGTCGCTTGAGATGACCATGGTGCACATTGAGCCGAGCCATAGTGTCATTATGGGTCCATGTTGACGAGCCAATCTAGTGATAGATATATGTGGTGGTTCCCAACATAAGTGCAAAATGTTGCCAACCACTGGCCACTTCATTGGGCCTGGTGGAAGCCGCCGCCCTGACTCTTGGACACAATGCCTTCGAACCATTGCCCATGAAAACCACAAGAAAGCAATTGCAAGTGAAATTAACCCAAATATATCAAAATCCATTATTTTTTGGATTTTGCTTGATTAACTTTTGGTTCCAATATTGTTAATGGAGGGTTCCTTTCCTTAACTCATATATGGACTAGTAGAGAGACCCCTTGCTACAATTGATAACGTAGAAAACTCATCTACTTTTGGCTTGGAGGGCTGAACTTATGGTGTTATTAATCTTAAGCACTTTGAATTTAACAAGCAATTAACTAATTTTATATTAAAGTTTTTTTTTCCCAAATATTTTGAAAGTAAAGTTTAATAAAGCAATTGCACTGGGCTTGAGATAAGATGTTCTTTTCAAAGCCCGAGCTTGTTGGGCTAGACATATAAGAGGCCGGTTGCGTAATTAGCCCAACTTCTTGACGGATCTAGCAATATTAGAGGCAGAGCAAAAGAAGTAAACCAAGATCCTTAATTAGTATACCCATGCTTTGTTTTGTACAAGGAATAGGTGATGTGCTCCCGCAATCATATGATAAAAACTATCATTTTCACCATTGAATTTGTAGTGTTTGGACGATTTGTTTCATAAACTATAATTTTGAACATTTTAATCCCTGAGCTTCAATTGTTGGGATATTTTGCCCCCTTATGCTAATGGCACCGTTAAACCGATAATGTGGCATTGCCAAGTGGCGCAAAAATGCCACGTGACATTGCCACGTCAAACCAACACGACCCATGTGGCATTGCTACATCGGACAAGACCGCTGACGTAGCCAAAATTGTATTTAATAATAATAATAATAATAATAATAATAATAATATAATACAAGAGGGTTACTCCACGCTAGTACTGCGGAGTCTTTTCATTACAATCGTTTTGTTATAGTCACAACGAATGCAAGTGTATTTTTAGGTTTCTCAGGTTTGAAAAAGTAATTTACAAATACTAAATTTAACCCCTGTAATATTGAAATATTGATAGACTATTGAGCATTAAAAAAACTTACTAGACTTGATATTCTTCAATTGAGTGAACACTTTCGCTTCTCAAAAAAAAAAGTAAACACTTTCAACTTTCTAAATCTTTGGCAAAAAAAAAAAAAACTCTCTAAATCTAAATACCAAAAGAGACACTATGCATCAAAAGGCCTTTCAGTCTTACATCATATTAAAATCATTTTTTTTCTTTTTTTGGTAAAATCACATTGGAAACATTTACTAATAGTAGTTAATTGTCTTGAACCAAATAATCCTACACTGCATATATATTTGTAATATGACAAAACTATAGAGAATAATAATGTTACTATTATGCATTTCTCAGGAAGTCGTAAAAATTTGAAACTAGGTATCATGAATTCAATTAGTAATTATTAATATGAGTTACAAATACGATATATTGGAAAAAGTAGATCTCTCAAGAAATTTCTTTGGAATTTAGGGTACAAATGAAATACTACAACTATATAAAATTAACAATACAATGCTAGAATGAAAAAATTATCAGTCAATGGTTGAAAAACTTTTGTAGAATTGGGCATCTGAAACGAAACGTTAAAATTTAAATTCCAAATAAGCAAGTGAAAAAAAAGGGAAACTAATTAGCATCAAAAGGAATGCATCAAGTGTGAATCCCTAAATTCATTTAAAACCCACTAACAAAAAGCATAATCTAGAGGGCATGAACCAAATATATATCAGATTACTTTAATAGCCCAAAACAAATAGAAATCATCAAGTGTGAATTGAGGGCGATGAAGTAAAAAACTAAGTGATTAAATGACCAAAACGGGGCGATTAGCTCTTTCCAGATTGAAAGTTGAAAGGGGTCGTTAGTCTTTTCCAGAGTGTATAAAATTAATATGTAGTATATATTTATCCAAAATAATAATAATAATAATAATAATAATAATAATAATAATAATTTGTCTAAAATTCAAACTTTATTTAGCCAAAAATATGTACAACAGGACCCTTTCTTGTTTGTAATCTAGCTAAATTAAAGGATTAGCAAAAAAACAATACACACACAAATTAAAGGCAAAGATTAATTACTTTAATCAAATGCAGCCATCCGTGGAGACAGGTTTGCAAGGGATTGGGATGGCCTTCAAGGGAACACATTTCCTTAACGTTATACCCATTCTCTCACTCATGTCCATGTCTTCAGCCTTAATCCCATCAGCCAAAATCCAATTAAAATGATGTAAAACCGAACCTAATGCCATTGGAAGCACTCGAGATGCAAGAGGCACGGCCGGACACATCCTTCGACCAGACCCAAACGGTATGAACTCAAAATGATGTCCCTTAAAATCAACCATGTTTGGTTCCAAGAATCTCTCCGGTTTGAACTTTAAAGGGTCTTTCCATGTCTTTGGGTCTCTTCCAATTGCCCAAACATTGACCAAAATTTGTGTTTCTTTGGGGATATGGTAACCCAACATCTTGCAAGAGTCCATGGCCATGTGAGGGACTAAAAAAGGGAGGGGTGGGTGAAGTCTTAATGTTTCTTTGATCACTGCTTTAAGGTATGGCAGGTTTTCAATATCCTTCTCTTCAAGTTTCTTGCCATGGGCCAAATTGCTCCTCAATTCAGCTTGGACGATTTTCAGTGTTCTTGGATTGTGTAGAAGCTCAGCCATAGCCCACTCCAAAGTGCTTGTAGTTGTGTCAGTTCCCGCAGTGAACATTTCCTGGAAAATGCCATACACAAAAATGTCAAAAAATTGAGGAAAAAGTTTTAATTAAAATATATTGAAAACAAGGCTAATTGTTCAAATATGGGCTTTAGCAGAAATGCTCAATTTAGAGTAGCATTTCAATTAGATTGAATCAGGTCTAATCTTTCAATTTTGGTTCAAATAAGGTTCATTGGAAAATAGAATCGTTAGACCTTATTTGAGTCAAAATGGGAACATTGGGCTCTGATTTAATCAAATTGGACCATATAAAGATTAGACTCTTATTTATTTGAGTATTTAGTCTAAAAATAAATATAAAAGGGAGTCAGACTTACGAAAACAATGACATTTATGGTTCTAGAAGAAAACTTATAAGTCTCCTCCACACCATCACCACGAAATTCCAAGAGCACATCCAAGAAATCTTTTCGTTTCCCTTCACAATCTCCATTTTCCATCATTTCCATCCTTTCTTTGATGAATTCTCCGGCAATTTCAAAAGCTCGCTCGACATGAAATTGGGTTTTCCTCCTTATACCTTGCGGGTCAAGCCATCTAAAAATCGGTATGAAATCTGCAATATTGGGCTTACCAGCCAACTCCATGACTTTCCCTGCATGGTGAAAAAACTTTGCACCTCTTTCTGATTTAGGATCCAACAAATCTTTCGAAAACATAAGGTTTCCAATAAGATTAAAAGCCATCAAGAAAAAGAATCTCCCAACATCAATAGATTTGGTTCCATTTGAAGAAGCATCTTCAATAAATTGTACCATCCTATTAATACACCTCCCTCGAACCCCTCGCATGGCGTCGAGGCGGCTCGTGACGAAAAACTCCGTCGTGCAGAGCCGCCTTAACATGCGCCAATGCGGGCCATATTGAGATGTGATAAGAGACCCTTCGTGGCCAAAATCTCCTTTCATGGCTTCGTAGATTTTTCGGCCCGCAAGCACCACATCATGGTTCTTGAACATTTCACGAGCCACTTCGTTGGATGAAATGACCACAGTGCCCATAGAGCCTAGCCATAGAGTCATGATGGGTCCATGTATACGAGCCAACTTAGAAAACGAAACGTGCGGTGGTGCCCAACCTAGTTGGAAGATATTGCCAACCACCGGCCACCATCTCGGCCCTGGTGGAAGCTTGCCTGGCTCTTCCAAACGCCGGTGACGCCGTTCTAACACCATGGTCCATGCAACCCATAGCAAAAGTGCTATACTTAACCCCAAAATTTCGTACTCCATAATTTTCTTTTTCCCTCTTGTTTCGACTCAGTTAGAGCATGAGTGATCTTCAGTTCCATTGCTTTATAAGGAAGCCGAGGTATATGGTGACAAAATCATGCAGTAACTTAGAATGTAGAAATGGTTGATGGGAATCTAGGGATTTCTATAATAATTATGTTAAATTAGACCTTTTTGGAGTTTTTTAGCAAGCAAATTAAATTTGGCTTATTAGCCTTTTTACCTTGAAGTATAGGGTTAAAGACATTTTGTGCCCAAACTTAAAATTAATGGAACAATATGAAATATATATATATATATATATATATATGAAGTTCCCAAATTCAGGACAATTTGTTCCATCGGCCACGGGTTAAAATATCTTGAACTTGAAAAGTTTAGGTGACTAATTGTTTTAAATTTGGAAATTCATGGGACAAGTTTTCGCGATTTAAAGTTTATGCGGAAAAATGTAATTGACGCAATAGTTTAAGGGACAAAAAGCTTATAAGTCAATTAAATTCCGAATCATTAATTATTCTCCCTTTTTTTAATTTAATTATAAGAAGCTGTCAGTGTGTAAGTTAGTAAGTGCCAAAATTCTTCACTAGTATAAACTATGAATATATATATATATATATATATATATATTATCTATATGCTGTATAGATTTCATTGAATACGTACAAAATCTTTTGCTTGGAAGCATACAAGAAGGTATATATATGAGGACGATAATAGAATATATATTTTGATGGAAAGGCCTTAGCTAACAAAATTAAGAAGAATATATTTGAAAACTCGACATTATTCTTAATTATTTTATTTTTTTGAATAATTGATTGATTTTCTTCTTAATCAATTATTATGTTTTAAAACTTTTCAAAAACACGAGTCTTTCCTTTTGATTTCATTCTTTTGGTACGTATTTGATGAGGTTGGACTTCTTTACCTATAGCTGATTGATTTTAGTTTTAGACCTTTGACATGTTTTCTATTTTTATTTATTCGAATATTAGCGGGTCTCATAATAAAAATGGACCAAATTTGTACATTTCGTTTTTTAAAAAAAAATTTAAATAATGACATATTGCCTTATATTTTTCAATTAATTTCCTCAAATTCCAAAATTGCTCTACAAGTTATATAATAGAACAGGAATTTTGTCCTAAGTTAACCCTTGCAATAATCCAATCACGTACAAAGTTTTTTATGAACAATTTTTGTGGTCCTCAAAAATTTGTAATAAGGACTTTTTTTTTGGTAGAATAAGGACTATATTTTTTTTTATCATTAATGGTCTTTTTCTCTTTTCCTTTCTTTCTTTTTCGTGGTCCTTGAATATATTTTTGTTATGATCAGCCCAATTGAACGTATATGTAATGCATTACTAGAATTCTGAAAAAAAAAAAGTTAAACCTTTTTTAATTTACAAATAATTAACATCATCAAATGTAGACAAAATATTACTTGTCACTACTCACTAGTCATACAATCAAAATCTTGGATTGATATGCTGTGAGAAGTTAATTGTTTAACTGCATAAGCAAATTAGACAGTCTATCTTTGGAAGTTTGTGAAAACATTTGTGGGCCAATCAAATTTGATCTTTGCTTTTAAGAGTTCAAATGAAAATTAGAGTCATTTTGGAAAAAGAAAGTTTGCAAAAACAATTTGGATATGGATGCTACAGGTTGCAAAATCAACCACATATTATACTTTTTAGGTAAAATTATCCAATTTTGTATTTCACTTTGTAACTTATTTGCCAAGTTGGTTTTTACTCTTTAGGCCTATATATCTTTAGTTATAGCTAGTAGGTGAATTTTGTGTATAAAAATATACCATAAATACTAGCTTAGAGACTAGTGAATGTGTGGTTCAATCATCGATCTTTTAAATCATCTTTCGTATCATCTTTTTAACAATTATTATCATCCCAATTCTCTTGTGGTTTTATGGTTACCCCCATTTTATTAGCTTTTTCAATCCTTCCAAATCCTTTTAATAACCTGACTCAATCTCGAGTCTTGCAAATTAAGTTCTACTTCAACTTAAATCAAATTTTAACCTCTTAAAACCAACAGATTCGAATCAGCATTTTTCATTCTTCTCCAATCTCCTTATTCTTTTATTTATCTATAGTTTAATGTCTAAGCCTAAATGTGTAAGTTATACAAGCCAAATTATTCACTAACAAACTTTAAAATTCCAAAATTGCCTTATTATACTTAGATTAGATAAGAACCGATTATACCCCTTTTTTATTTTTTATTTTTTAAAAAAACCTTCTTGTTGCGCCAAAATCTCTTTGGAGCTTTGGGAAGTAGAGGCGTGCCAGTCAATTTGAAATAAAATTGACAAAGTCAGTGTGAAATTTGAATGCAGTAAAGATCAGATGATTTGTGGAGTCTGGTTAAAAGTCACCAAAATGGTTTTAATCATTTAACCCAGATTTCAGACTATCAGAGCAATAAGGTTCTTAAAAGTTGATTGCAGGAAAGAGTAATTGATATTGATATTTAAAGTAGCGATTACAACAAATGAGACAAGATTCAAACGAAAGATCGAATGAATAAGAAAAACAAGAAACAAGAGTGACAAAATGGGAAACAAGAGTTAAGTAAGCATGTTGCTTGATTTTGCGCTGGGCAGTTGTGTGTGTAGAGTTGTCTGTCCTGAGCTTTAGCGAAGTTTCTTCTTCTTATAGTCTCTTTGCCAATCCAGATCCACGAGTTAAGGAAACACCGCATTAATCTTCAGGATATCAATCGCAATGTCAACCTCTAATGGTCATGATGGCAAATTGATCTTGTCTGTAATGTCAACTCTCTCAACCATCTTCCTGATTTTTTGTGAGCGATCAACATCAATTTAGATCACGTAATTCGTGATCAATCAATTAGTCAACTTCTCCATGTGAATACTTGACTTCTCTTTCTTTCGACACGGCTTTGACTAAATTGTGTTTGCCTGAACGCTCTGGACTTAATTAAAAACAAAGCCCATTGGACGAACATCATCGACATTGACTACCCCAAGTCGATGGAGTATTCGTTCTTCACCATCGATACCAATCTCAATGTCCTAATGATATAATCTTTACAACGTGAGACATAACTCAGCTTAAAAGAGATTAAGCCAATTTTGGATTTATCATCGGCACCAATCAATGGGTCCTGATGGTCAGCATCTCGATGATAAAAGTTGCCTTTATCATAAGCCACATTATCTGGATAAATAGCTTGATCCTGATGGTGTTGTATTCAATTTATCATTCAGATCATCTGGACCAAAAAATTGGTCCTGATGGTGTTGTCAATTAAAAATTACTCAAATCATCGGGACTAATAAATTGATCCTGATGGTGTTGCCTTCAATTTATCATTTAGATCATCTGGACCAAAAAATTGGTCCTGATGGTGGTTTTAATTAAAAATTACTCAAATCATCAGGACTAATAAATTGATCCTGATGGTGTTGCATTCAATTTATCATTCAGATCATCTGGACCAAAAAATTGGTCCTGATGATGTTGTCAATTAAAAATTACTCAAATCATCAGGACTAATAAATTGATCCTGATGGTGTTGCCTTCAATTTATCATTCAGATCATCTGGACCAAAAAATTGGTCCTGATGGTGTAATCTTTAATTACCTCCCATAATTAAATTACAAGGCAATTTCCAAGCAATTTCCTAGGTGATTTGGGCTTTGCTCAAGGATTTTCCTAATCCAATTAGGTTTAGGGTGGTTATAATTTCATCAATTTTGGAATTTAAGATTTAATCTTGACCATCCAAAGTTAACCAATTAGACCACAATTCTTAATTTACCCTAAGTGTAAATTAGGGTATAAACATTGCCCCCCTCAAGCTTGATCACTTATTTCAAGGGATCAAAGCTTGAATTTTTTTAAACCTGTTTGGCCTTTTAAAATCAAATTTAGGCCAAAAAACTTATAACGTTGGCCTAATAATTCAAACCGAACGTAAAGAATTTTTTAATTAAAGTTGGCCAAGAGAGAAATTCTAGGCCAATCATCATCATGTATATAGATATACCATCGGTGAAATTTCATGTAGGATCCTTGTATGAAAAACATTTTCTTTACATATTTGGTAGTCTAATAACCAACATTACA
The DNA here is from genome assembly GCA_001974805.1 of Corchorus capsularis. Taxonomy (NCBI): domain Eukaryota; kingdom Viridiplantae; phylum Streptophyta; class Magnoliopsida; order Malvales; family Malvaceae; genus Corchorus; species Corchorus capsularis. The sequence continues at coordinate 48,958 of AWWV01010057.1, read as the reverse complement.
ATCACGATACCATCATCTTCCACATTCCATGCCGATAGTAAATTCCTCGCAACATCATCGACATCTGCATCCTGATGGTATAAATTTCTTCACACCATCAGAACCAATTTCTTCATCCTGATGGTATAAATTTCTTGACACCATCAGAACCAATTTCATCATCCTGATGGTATAAATTTCTTCACACCATCAGAACCAATTTCATCATCCTGATGGTATAAATTTCTTCACACCATCAGAACCAATTTCTTACAAAGTTTTTTTTTGTGCTGATTAGAGTTTTTTTTTATAAGCCGCTATACGCAATTGGGGCGGCTTTGTCCTCTAAACTTTGAATCCAAGTTCTAACATATAGACGACAATTTTTCAAAATAGCATCGACCTTTGCTTTCTTCTCATCTTCTTGACTTATGATGAAATTTCTTTAATGATGGGAGAACTACCAAGCGGCTTGTACGGTATAATTTTACTAGGCCGAACAAGGTTTTCCATGGCCTTCTTCAGTCCATTTTGTGAATCTTTAAAGTTTGATACCATCGGCCTAGTACATCTATACTTGGCCTGGCCAAGAAATCTAATAAGTCCAAATGTCTCATCATAGTATCTAGCATCGACAGCGTTAAATTCCACTTTAAACGGTCTATTATCGGCATGTACTATCTCCATATCGTCTCCATTCCAAAAGATAAGAAGCTGATGTAAAGACGATGGAACACACCAATTGGAGTGAATCCAATCTCGTCCAAGTAAGACATTGTATGTTGATGGTGAATCAACCACGCAAAATGTAGAAATGGAAGTCTTACTCCCTACCGTAAGATCTGTTTGAAGAATACCTCTTATTTGATTGCCAGTACCAGAAAAATCACTAACTGTTACGTCAGATTTGATCAAATTATCAGCACCCTTGCCTAGTCTCCTCAAAGTCGAATAAGACAAAATGTTAACAGCAGCTCCATTGTTAACTAAGACTCTGTTTACTGGTACACCATCGAGATGGGCCTTGATATATAAAGGTTTAATGTGGAATATTGCTCGTTGATCAGACACAATGTCCTTAGGTTGATCCACCTTGCCCCCCGAGTCTTCATCATCATCCTTATTGAGCACCTGAATAACTTCTTCAATATTCCCAACTGGGAGTGGCTTACTTGGTTCCACTCGTTTCTTAGCAGCAAATACACATGGTAAATTAAGGATGTTATAATGCAAATCCACCGTGAATTGTCCAAACGTTATGGAATTGACGGAACTCTTATCATCAGCTTGCAAGGTGTCATTCTCACTTTCCTCACCTTTATTTTTACTCCCACAAGAGTAAAGTGGACTTCCATTATTGGTCTTGTCTTGACAATCAGCTTCTCTTTTTTGCAACAGAGCAATCTTCTCATTTAGACTCGCTTCTTTCTCCCTTATGAGGGCTTCCCTTTTATCCAGCTTGGCTTGTTCAACAGCTATCCTCTGGTTCAATCTTGCTTATTCAAGTAAAAGCTTGGGTCTCCAAGGTTCTAAACCTCGTCCAACCAAGTACTCAAAAGTCATATCAGCGGTAACTTTGAACATGCCTTTTAAGATAGCCTCTTCATCAGCATCCTTCTCGAAATGACATTTCTCTAAGCTAGTTGCCAGAGCCGTCACTTCTTCCTCCATTGCAGCAGCATCCTGCAACTCCTTTCTAGCTTTAACCCTTCTCCTAAGCTCTCGTCTTCTCCATGTCTTCCTGTTTCTCTGTATTGGTGGAGTTGGAAACTTATGATGCTCAACTCTCTGCCAAACACCAACTAGAGCTCTGACAGTTGGCCTTACCATCTTAGGCCGATTAAATTCCATCGCATGATCTCTTCGGATCTTGATTTCATTCTGAATCGCCATTGTTCTTATCTCTTTCTTCCTCCTTTCCAACCAAGGCCTTATCTCACTTCTTGACCTAGTTGGAAATTGGACCGTCGGCTTGAGAACATGGGGAGTCGATGCTATGATTTTGGATTTAGTCAACATCGGCTTAGAAGTTCCTTGAACTGCCGATGTGATTATCATCGATGGCTTAACATCTTCTACAGCAAAATCTAACTTTCTTTGCACCGTCCTCCAAGCAAACGATCGATTAGGAACCTTCATTGGCATATCCTCAATTGTAGTCAGATCTAACTTTCTTATCGGCATCGATCCTAGAGCTACGGGCCTTGGAGCCATCGGCTGGGGTACTTGTTGTCTCGAAGGTGCAGTTCTGTTGATATAACCATATCTCACAGGTATTGATGGACTTCTTTCTTTTGGTTGTGGCATTGCTTCATCATCCCTAGCGATGCCTTTGGCTTTCTGTTCTCTCGTCAAGCGACCATCTGTTGGAAAGTTAACAGAAACCATACTGACTGCAGCAGGAAAAGGATCTTTATCAACTCCCATTTCTTTCTTAGGAGGAGCCTCAGGAAATTTCAAAATTCCACGCTCGATCTTCTCTTGCACAATGTTTCTGAACACGGTGCAGTTGTTGGTGGATTGCCTCCAGGAGTCATGATACTTGCAATACTCCTTGCCTCGTAACTCATCAGCATGTGGTAGCTTATGTCCTGGCGGTAGCTTAATCATCCCTGCTTTAAATAAGAAATAAAAAACATCTGATGTTTTAGACACATCAAATGAATACATCCGACTCCCGTCATGTGGTTTCTTCTCAGCCTGACGATGATAAGTTGCTGATAGATGCTCCTGTGTTTGACGATGCCCGATCCCTGCTTTGAGCAAGGAAGGACACTTAATTGGTCTGTCAGCCTTAACCTCAGCAACACCTAACTCATAGTTAGGCTCCTGATAATATGTTCCATAAGAAGAACTCCTCTGTTCTGCATCTTCTCGGAGCAAGTTCTCATAACGAGCAACTTTTGTGGACATATCAAAGTAATCTCTGAATTCCACCCCTTCAAACTTCTTGCGAAGCTCGATATCCAAGTCATTTTGTGCCAGACGCACAAATTCCTTCTCAGGTAGAGCAATGCAACACCTATTCCTCAGCTTCTTAAATCGAGCAAGATAATCTTCAGCTGATTCTCCTTTCTTCTGAGAGAGACGAGATAAATCTAGCAATGAAACTTCAGGCTCAATGCGGTAGAATTGGGTATGAAATGCTTTCTCCATGTCCTCCCACGTCCTGATGGAGTTGGGTGGGAGATTGATGTACCAGGTGAAAGCAAGTCCAGTAAGAGAATTTGGAAACAATCTCAGCTTCTGGTAACCGGTGTTCGCTTCCCCACATTGCATGGTGAAGCGACCCACATGCTCTATCGTCGATTGTTCTGACGAAATACCTGAAAAGTGAGGAGAAAAATCGGGAACCTTATATCCCCTAGGAAATGGGTATTGACGATCATACTCCTCGGGATATGGAGTGTGAAATGCAGGTCTACCCGTCCTTCTGAGTCCAGGACCAAATATTTCTTGAACTATGTCGATGATCTGATTACGATCAAGTTGTGGAACTTCTTGTCTGAATTCTTCATAAGCCGCACGATCTTGAGGGCGCACTTGTGCTCTAGGAGCTTGGCGTTGATTGCCATTCCTATTGTCGTTGCCATTATGCCCGTTTCCATTCCCAACACGAGCAGGTGGTGGCACATAAACGTTTACGTTACGGGCATCAACTTGAGCAACATCCTCAATGATATCAACAGCTTCCTCTAGAGGAGGAAGTGGTGGGTCAACTTGCCGTTCTTGTACGTTAGCAACACCAAGAGGAACTTGCTCATCCTAGGGTCGTGGCAGTGGTAGAAGTTGACCACCTGGTGCTTGGCCTTGCCCCCCGGGCGCTATTCCCATTCTCAAAACAGCTTCAGTAAGAACGCGAATAAAATCGGCCTGCCCTTGAGCCTGTTGTTGCTGTTGTTGAGCTTGTTGTTGGAATTGCTGAAAAAATGTTGTCTGAAAGGAATCCATCACTTGGGTGAAGGAAGCATTAAACTCATTTTTGACCTCGTCAAGAGAAATGAGCGTTTCTTAAGACTGATCATCTCCATCGACTCCACTTCCACCAGATCCTGACCGTAAGTACATATGGTGTTGATTCTCATGTTTCTTGCCGGTATCTTTCTGATCCTTAGGAGCCATGACAATAACAGAAAGGTAGAAGAGTGGCGTAAAAGCCAAAGTGTGGCGTAAAGCCAAATAAAAAAAATCAAAATAGAAAGTTGAGATGTCAACTTTAAAGAACCTGATTGAGAGTAAACCGAAATCCTTTTGGTCCCACCAGGCGTGCCAAAAAGAGATGTTGCGCCAAAATCTCTTTGGAGCTTTGGGAAGTAGAGGCGTGCCAGTCAATTTGAAATAAAATTGACAAAGTCAGTGTGAAATTTGAATGCAGTAAAGATCAGATGATTTGTGGAGTCTGGTTAAAAGTCACCAAAATGGTTTTAATCATTTAACCCAGATTTCAGACTATCAGAGCAATAAGGTTCTTAAAAGTTGATTGCAGGAAAGAGTAATTGATATTGATATTTAAAGTAGCGATTACAGCAAATGAGACAAGATTCAAATGAAAGATCGAATGAATAAGAAAAACAAAAAACAAGAGTGACAAAATGGGAAACAAGAGTTAAGTAAGCATGTTGCTTGATTTTGCGCTGGGCAGTTGTGTGTGTAGAGTTGTCTGTCCTGAGCCGAAGTTTCTTCTTCTTATAGTCTCTTTGCCAATCCAGATCCACGAGTTAAGGAAACACCGCATTAATCTTCAGGATATCAATCGCAATGTCAACCTCTAATGGTCATGATGGCAAATTGATCTTGTCTGTAATGTCAACTCTCTCAACCATCTTCCTGATTTTTTGTGAGCAATCAACATCAATTTAGATCACGTAATTCGTGATCAATCAATTAGTCAACTTCTCCATGTGAATACTTGACTTCTCTTTCTTTCGACACGGCTTTGACTAAATTGTGTTTGCCTGAACGCTCTGGACTTAATTAAAAACAAAGCCCATTGGACGAACATCATCGACATTGACTACCCCAAGTCGATGGAGTATTCGTTCTTCACCATCGATACCAATCTCAATGTCCTGATGATATAATATTTACAACGTGAGACATAACTCAGCTTAAAAGAGATTAAGCCAATTTTGGATTTATCATCGGCACCAATCAATGGGTCCTGATGGTCAGCATCTCGATGATAAAAGTTGCCTTTATCATAAGCCACATTATCTGGATAAATAGCTTGATCCTGATGGTGTTGTATTCAATTTATCATTCAGATCATCTGGACCAAAAAATTGGTCCTGATGGTGTTGTCAATTAAAAATTACTCAAATCATCGGGACTAATAAATTGATCCTGATGGTGTTGCCTTCAATTTATCATTCAGATCATCTGGACCAAAAAATTGGTCCTGATGGTGTTGTCAATTAAAAATTACTCAAATCATCAGGACTAATAAATTGATCCTGATGGTGTTGCCTTCTATTTATCATTCAGATCATCTGGATCAAAAAGTTGGTCCTGATGGTGTAATCTTTAATTACCTCCCATAATTAAATTACAAGGCAATTTCCAAACAATTTCCTAGGTGATTTGGGCTTTGCTCAAGGATTTTCCTAATCCAATTAGGTTTAGGGTGGTTATAATTTCATCAATTTTGGAATTTAAGATTTAATCTTGACCATCCAATGTTAATCAATTAGACTACAATTCATAATTTACCCTAAGTGTAAATTTTAGGGTATAAACACTTGTAATAATTGAAGCACGTACAAGTTTTTTTATGTATAATTAATTTTGTGGTCCTTAAAATTTTCCAATAATGAGTAATTCTTTTCATTAATGGTCTTTTCCTTCTTTCTTGATCGTGGTAATTGAATATTTGTATATATCAACCCACAGAAAGGTGCATGTATGTAAAGGGCATTTGCTAGAATTCCAGAAAATATAAAAAAGAATTTAGATAAACCTTTTTTAATTTACAAAGAATTAACATCTTCAAATGCAGACAAATATTTTTAGTACTAGATCGATAATGAAATGTCAAACTATAGTAGATCTTTTAATAGGAAAAAATAACGTTGAAAACAAAGACCTTAATTTAATAAGTTAATGGTGACCATGGTCCATGGTCCATGGTGCGTATGGATTTAATCTACCAAACTAAATCAAAAGCTAAAGATCATTAATTATTATCATATTTGTATTATAATAATTCAAATTAAGATTGCTAAAGATTGAATGTTGAAGTAAGATCCAATTATTCATCGACATTTCGACAGATTATGAGATTGCTGACGAAGTTATTAATTATTGCTAATGTCGAATATGATCATAGAAGATTCCACAAGCTATTGCCAATCGGCCAATGTTCAATCAAATATAATTCACCATTCAAATTCACTATCAAGTTGTAAAATGAATTCGAATGACATGTTTAAGTATATTCTTCATAAGTTTTGGCATGGTACTCGATCTTTATATTTATATATATATATATATATATGTATGTATATATATATATAATGTAATTCTCATTCATTCAAATGAAATTACATCAATAAAATTCAAAATTACAATAAATTGACAAGTGTCTTCCTTCTTCACCTGTGGATCTGGATCTTACTTTAAAATTCGAGTCGTCTATCAATCATTTGAGGTTTCGAACCTTCTTGATAAATCTCTACCATGCCCGTCACCTTTCGCTTTCACCTTCGTTCTTGTCTAACTGAAGGTTTTCATCAGTGAGAAAAAAGTGATTGATTCGATAACCTACTTTGACGGACTGGCAAACCAAAAGCAAAATCATCATATTCGTAAGTCTAACAATTCTCAATCTATTGCAAACTAAGAAAAGCAAACTTGACCGACTTCAAAAACTGACTCAAAGTACTAAAAACCCCAAAGATCTTGGGACTATTAACCCAAACAAATTCAAAGATTTGTGGGACTTTATTTTAAAAAAAAAAAGAAAAGAAAAGAAAAGGAGATGAAAAAAAAATCAGATCCCTCCTCCCTCTTGACAAATAATGGTCAATGAGAAAGAGCAAACAAAACTCAGAAAAAAAAAAAGGAGAGAGGGAGAGGCGGTTAGGGTTTTAGGTCGTAGTTCATAACTTAATCTGAATCTTTATAATTAATCATTAATTAAGAGCTTTCAATATCATTTGAAACTATATATAATCTATCTCCCTCTCGCCCAATTCTCCTTTATTTGTTTTATCACTTCTTTCCTTTTTTTCCCACCCTAAAAAATCTTTTTGACCCTTTTATAAGGTAAAAGAAAAAAAAATCATAAAACACGAACTTCTAACATTATAGTAAAAAAAATATTGTGTTAGTGTAAATTTACGAGAGTTCAAATCTTGGTGGCCTATCTTTTTCCGGTCTAATGATATTGAAAAATTAGATGGAAAGAGAATAATTGATCAAATTATTGTTTGGGTTAACTTCAATAGCACTAATAAGGTATAGCAGTATATGGAATATATTCATGGACCTACTTAGTTGATCATGAAAATGAAATCATATATACCAAAATCTAACTCCCAAATTCATTAAATAAACAATCCCAAATAGGGCTTGAAAATGTTGTTGGCTTAGAGGATCATGCATGCACACCGGTATGTAATAATACAATCCTACCTACTCCGAAGCTGATTGAAATGACACCCTGTACGTTTATCTCATTTGAATGGTCCCTCTCGCCCTCATTGGCCGGCTCAAAATTAGTCCTTTATTATCCAAAAAATAATTTTATGCTTTAGTATTAATTAATGGATAGATACAATTATATAACCTGTACTTATATATATATATATATATATATAATATAATATTAGGGAAAGAGCATAAAAGAATTATATGGCTCTAGGCAAGCTATTGGTAGGAGCATCGACTGCAAGTAGAGATGTGAACTTTTGAGGTGGAGTGTCGAAGGTGTGAAGACCCAGAGGAAGATTGTCAAAGTAGGTGATCATCTAATCTACACATGTTAGCTTCTCGGTAATGTTGAGAAAATCGGACCAGAGGTCGAACTGGTTTTCTCACCGGTTCCTGGTTTTATCGGTTCAACTGGTCGGTTCGATCATTTTCTTTTGATAATAATCGAACCGGATGTCCAATCGGTTCAACCGTCTGATCCGGCTTTTTCAACATTACTTCTCGGTAGACATGTTTGATAGTGCACTTCCAAGGACGATCAAGAAGTTCAGGAATAGCATGAAGTAATCTGTTGTGCAGCCCGTAACAGAGGATGGAGAAGAAAATTTTGTTGTAACACCGAGAGAATGTGACTCCAAAATAACATCATGATAACCCTTGTTCCAACTAAGCAAAAGTCATGGTAAATAGCCCACAATTCTGCCACCATAATTGATAACTGTTGAAATGCCTACCCCAAATATGAAATCACGTCCTAGCCAATTACCATTGCGATCGCGGATACTTTTTTTTTTCAATTTATAAATACATAATATATTTCACCAAGTTATTAGGGCAAAATGCTCAATTTAGGGCCAAACCTTGCTGCTATGCTCGATTTGGGCCAAACCTTGCTGCTATGCTCGATTTGGGGCCAAACGTTTCAATTTGAACAAAAGGGGGCTAAATGTTTTCAAACCTACTCAATGTAGGGCTTTTTCTGACAGTGTTGGGCAAGTGACACACGCGCCGTTAAAGGCAATTGAGTTTTACACATGGTATTTGAATATTACACGTGGCATTTTCAGTGAATATATATGACATAAAAATTTTGAAATTTTAATGTTTTTAAAATAAAAGTAAAAAAGAAAAAGTAATTTACTTAAATTAAAAAAAAAACCCTTATCACAGATCCTACCATTTTCTTCTTCTCCGAAACCCAAATTGAAACCTAAAATCAAAACCCAAAATCATTTACAGAGAAGCTTTCGCTATTTGGAGCATTCTCTAAAACTCTACAAATCAAAGAAGCCAATTTTTGGAGCGTAGTGGAGATAGAAGAAAATCATTCAATTAGAAAGGGAAAATTATCTTCTTCTTTTTTTTGAACTCTGCCGTAAACAAAATATTTTCTTTACACGAGATGAGAATCATCATTGCTATTATTACCCATTTCAGAATCAAATTAAATGCAGTACTCAAATTTTCAAAGGCATCAATTCATTTTCTCAACAATGATACAACAATATTGCTAAACTTTCTATGAAAAATTCTTTAGGCTTTTCTCACCTGAAACCCCATCTCCTACCAGTAATGAAGTAATTTCCTCAGCCATTTGAACAGAGTATATATCACAAGCAAATGCAAAGAATTTTCAAACAGAAATTGAATGATTGGCATAAACAGGACCAAATAAATTATTCCAAAAGTCAAAGCAAAGATTATGCTAATTTAGAATTTACAATTAATGAAACCAAAAAATCCAAAATCGTTAAACTTAAAAAATAAATAAATAAAAAGTGAAGAAGTCGGTTGAGATTTGACTTTCGAGAGATCTCTCAAAGGCCCAAACTAGGTGAATATTAGACAAAGCCACGTAGCAAAGAAAACAGAAAATGGCAGGGGGCGAGATAACTCGAATCAGATCTGAAAGTTGGATAAACATGGCACGTATCAGAAAATAAAAGCCAGGATCTGAGATAAGTATAGGCGGCTAGCTTTGAAGGCTATAGTCGATGGAGAGGGGCGGCAATTGGCAAGGTAGTGAGAGGCGACAGCAAATTATTAGCTCAAAGAGACGTCTTTGGATTCAGTCTTTTTCATGGTCTTTTTTCTTGTTAATTACCAACTTGAGAAAGCCTGAAATGGGTTTAATTTTGGGTTCAAATGGGTTATGCCATCTATCTTTGAGCTTTTACAGAGAGAGAGGAGGAGGAGAGAAAGAAGGAAAGAGGAAAGAGAGGGAGAAAAAAACCACAGGAGACCACATTGAAGAAGCTAGCAATGGAGATCAACAAGAAGATGAATAGTGCAGGCAGGAGATGGTTGGAGATAAGATGAGTGGTGGGGGCGTGGGATTAGGATAGGTGGGTGGGGAGGTAGTTAAATTTTATTTACTTTTTTTTTGAGGTATTTACTTCTTATTTACTTCTTAATTAAATTCTTAATTAATTTTAAAACCACAAATTAATTTCGAAAATAAATCCATCAAATTAAAATTCCACGTGGACTAACTAACGACGCGTGTATGTTACTTGCCAAACACCGTCAGAAAAAGCCCCACATTGAGCAGGTCCGAAAACGTTTGACCCTTTTTTGTTCAAATTGAAACATTTAACCCCAAATCGAGCATAGCGACAAAGGTTTGGCCCTAAATTGAGCATTTTGCCAAGTTATTAGCTAGCCTGTAGGTGTATCCTAGACTATAAATTCTTGAGTTCAAGTCACATTGTATGTTGGTTTGTCTCACTTTTGTGTGGACTTCATTAGTTTGTTTATTTGTTATATATATATATATATATATACTATATATTATTTTTAACTATCATGGAAATTATTAAAAGGTCAAATTGAGGATTGTCACCTTTAGACTATTTTTGGTCTTTTCTCACTTTTCGGATGACTAAAAGCTCCTTTATGAGGTTCCCCCATTCCTTTTCCTTCTATCTTTTTTTTAATTACACATTTCCCTTCCTTAATTGTTTTTAATTAATGTTTAAGGCTTTTAATTAATTGTTTCTAAACCTTAAACCCTTAATTACTTTTAATTAATATTTCTCTCGTTGTTTCTTTTTTCCTCTCACCAACTCAGTTGTTGTTTCCTTTCAACTCCTCGGTGTTGATCAATCTTTAGGTTTGCCAAAAATCAAACATTTCCATCACTTCCTTCTGTTTTCACCTTCATATCTCTTTCCTCTTTCTTCTCCGTCTTCATCCCTTCAACATGGACCGTTCAATATTTTTTCACTTCTGAATTAAAACCACCCTTTGTTCAATGTGAGTATTATTATCCAATTAACAACACATTTTATTACCTCTTTGCACTTCCTATTACTTACAAATAAAAATATGTTCTTGACCTTCTTAATTTTGCATGTCTAACAAGTTAACTTACAAAGATTTATGCCAGAGATATAATTAAAACTAATCCATTTAAATTGCATTTTTACTGTAACCTTATATAATGCAATCAATTAATCAATCAAGCACCACTCTAGAACAAAAAAAATGTTCTTGGCCCTTATATAATTGGTTATATTAATATCCTTATTCAATCAGTTAATCAAACACCACTTTAAAATAAATAACGTCCGTAGCGCCAGCGCGGGCTAATATAACTTGTCTTTATTAAGACAATAAACATAGTTTTTATTTGTGATTTCTCATTAAATTGTTTAAGCATTATTCCGAATCATTTACCTGCACTTTATATCATCAATAGTTCAAACAATTAGTGTGAAAAATTAAAAGTTTTACAAGAGGATTTATGAATAATGATCTTATTAGTTTCTCAGTTGTAATAAATATAAAAATATTAATAATATAATTTTTTATAAAACTTAAAATTTTCAAATTTCACCATCAACATAATAATTTTTCATATAACAACTTTAGTGGTTTAGTTTTTTTTTTTGGCACCAACTTTAGTAGTTTAGTTTTTTTTTGGCCAAAAATAGTAGTTTAGTTTTTTTTTTTGGCCATAAAATAGTAGTTTAGTTTAATATCCATTAAAAAAGATTTTTTTTTTCCAAATTCCAAATTTCCAAGTATTTGTTGAGGCCCATTAAGAAAACAATTACTACAATATATAAAGCCCAATGAGTAAATTTGAAAGGTCCAAATAAAACCATATCGGCCCAATAGTAGGAAACTTTTTGGTCCAATGCATTCTGGAAGTGGAAGGAGAACAAAAAGAAGTAAAGACCACTGCGAATTGCGAAAACAAGCAGAAGCGGAAATGGCAATGGCGGCATTGAAGGGAGAGTTAGTTTACAAAATTTACAGAGCATTAACCTACGGTCTATCACCTTTGCTGCACCTTCACTTACACTGGCGAAAGCTTCGCGGGCTGGAGCACCCTCTCAGGTGGCCGGAACGCTTGGGCCGGCCTTCCCTTCCTCGCCCTTCCGGCCCGCTCCTCTGGTTCCATGCCGTCTCTTTAGGAGAAGGAATGGCCGCCATTCCTGTCATCAAATGTTGCAGTCAAAAGAGACCCGATGTCAACATTTTGATGACGACGACGACTTTTTCTGCTTTGTAAGACTTCTTCCTGAAGAAACTTTTGTTCCTGTTAAATTGATATGTGCATTTTTTATAATTGACAAAGATTAAAGTTTGAACTTTATTTTCTGCAGTGAAGTGCTGAAAACTAGACTTCCAGATAATGTTATATATCAGGTTAGTTCTCTAGGGTAATAATGTAATGCTGATCATGAATTAAGAGTTATGGCATTTCCATGTTAAGTAGTTAAAAAAAGTGTTGAACTTTCAAGCTTTTTAACAGTTTGCTCCACTTGATACTCCTCCTGCCATGGATGCTTTCCTTGGGCATTGGAAGCCGAACGGGATTGTTATAATGGAGAGTGAATTATGGCCAAACCTTATTATGGGTGCTTCTAAATGTGGGGTAAGTTGTTTCCCATTTGTTGATGTATGTAAAGTCATCAGTTTGTTAACTTATTTATGTGGCAAATTTAGCTTCTCTAATTCTTATATGATTGCTCGATGATCTGCCAAGACAGGATGAATTTTGGCAATTGTTCAACCTATGCAATTTGTCTATATTTCTATTATATGACATTCCTCAAGTGTGTTTTATGGTATTTGATTATGTTTCAGGTGGTTTAATACCGTATAACCTATGTATTCCCTTTTTCAGATTGGTTTGGCATTATTAAATGCTCGGTTGTCTCCAAAATCCTTTAGAAATTGGTCAAGACCAGTGCTTTTTCAACTAATATCACTTTTGTTGTCCAAATTTTCCTTGATTGTCCCATTGGTACGTAATATAATATTTGTATATGCCTGAATCTATCTTCCTTTGTCCTGTCTTATTTTGAAGAGAATATACTTCTATGATTGTTATTAGTGCTCTTTTTCGCTTAACAGCTTATATTGTTCCATGCCACAGAGCACGCTCCAGGCAATTCATTTTCAGCTACTGCAAGCCTCACCTTTTAGCATAAAATTCTCTGGTGATCTAAAATATGGTATGCTGATTACATCTTCGCTAGTGATAACCTTTTTTATTATTATGTAGTTCTCTCTCCTATACTGATCATCAAAGTGGTATAATAGACTAGATTTTTCTAGAGCGTTAAATTGTCAGTTGATGTATCTGCACCTGATTTATAATTAGTACACTCAAAGTATAATTTCGCAGTCACTGGAATGCCTTCTTCCTCTCACATGTTACTTTATAAATTATTTGTGTAAAGACTACTCAACTTTTTTCAATACATTTTTGCAACTTTTAAGAAATTTTACAGTATAATAATATGCTACTGTTGTTTCTCTTCAGCGGTGGCTGAATATGAATTTCTCATGAAAGATTTCAGACATATAGATGATCTGCAAAAACAGCTTTCTCAAAAACATGTTTGGATGGCCGCTTCAATTCACCGAGGTGAAGAAGAAAGTAAGTTCATGCTACTCTACCAACTCTACTGTGATTATTATGTTCTACTTTGATTGTCATATTGCATTATGATTTTCTGCCAGAAGATAACTATGTGATATGATGCTATTATATTGATGCAGTTGTTTTGAAAGGTTAGCATGCCATAGTAAGTTTTTGGATGATTATCATATGAAACTGCTATGGCACTGTCACAGAAATAACAGTCATTTTTGTGTGATCAGTCTGTCGTTACCTGCCTTTTCCATTTGCCATTGGCTTTCATTGAACTTGTATAATTCATCTATATAACATTTTCTTTTTCATATATATATGGTCTGTTGGTGGATCATCACGGCTTCTGCAGTTAACTAATATATTGCATCCAGTAGGACAGTTAAATTTCAGGCATCATGGTCATTTAGTTAATGTCTTTCGGAAGATTATGAGTTCATCCTAAGATATTTATGACCTAAATTCCCAGGATCATTTTTTGTTTTATTCTCAAGTATCTGGTAAAAATCTACATGTTACTTTTCATGGATAAAGCATTAACACATTTGCTGCAGTAATGTTAGGAGTTCACAAGGTTCTCCTGCAAACTCACCCTGACATCATCACCATTATTGTGCCTCGACATCCAGAACATGGCCAAGAGATAGCTGAAGTATGATTCTGCTGCAACCAAGTGTTATTTTCCATCCAAAAACGATTTTTCAGTTTATCTACTATGTGCTTGAAATTTCAGCCTCCTAATTTTATGCCCCTCACGTCCTCTCACTTTTAAATTATTGATTCTGATTCATCCATTAAACTTGGTTTGAGATGAAATATTTTTGTTTTTTAAGTGATAACTGCTGTCTACAATCTTATAGGGGAATTACTTACCCTATAAGGACTAAGGAGTGGATTTATGATCCTTGATGTTGATTTATTGGCAGTACAATTTGTTTCCTCTTCATTAGGTGTTACTAAATTGAATTCCTTCCACTATAATAACGTCCATGATAAACATCAATGATGAATTGATTGTTAGTAATTTTTAGCTTCAATAAACGAGTGAGAGTATTTTTAGTGGATGATTTTATTAATATATACTGGCTACCCTTTATTTCTTAAAATTATTACGAAATCTTGCCGATTATGCAGGATTTGCAGAAAGAGGGGCACAGTGTGGCTTTGAGGTCTCAACATAAAAAACTTATTCCAGGAACAAGCATATATGTGGTGGATACGCTTGGTATAGACGTCTTCTTCCTTTTTGCCTTTCCTCAATTTTTCTTTGTTTGATGTTAGTTGAAATTCCAATTGGATTTAAATGATAAGATTCTGTAGGTGAACAAGCATATATTTTAGTTTGGATTTTACCATAACTAGATTTGGGTTAGATTGTTTATTATTTTACATTTATTGAGATGTATTGATAAGCAATGAATTATTATTTCTACAATTATAACAAGATTAGAGAGAATATATAAGAGATGAGAACATCTATAAGATGTTGTGTTGAAATAACTGAGCTCAGGATGAGGGAAATTAACAAACAGTGTCATCATATCGCATTGGGGAATAGAATAACTTCGATTTTAAACAGCTTGATAATTCAACCTGAGGTAGTTTTCGAATTTAAATTTGTAGCTCATCAAGTTTACTACTTTGAGATTGAGAATACCTTGGACTTAGAAAAAAAAATCAAAAATAGTTTTATTTAGACCAAGAAAGCACAATTGTGCTTGTCAGATGAGGTTTATCATGATAGATCTAAAATGGTTAGGATTGTAGGATGTCAAGCCCATTGTATGCACTTTTTCCTGACGGGTACCAGCCTCTTTTTCTGCCGGCATAAATTTTTCACTTTCCAGTTTTCAGAGATTTGTAGTACAACAAGCAATGCAAGTGTAATTGTTCTGAAACTGTTGATGTTCTTGGACTTTGGAAGCCTCACTTTGATTTTACTTCTTATGCGAGTAGAATAATTTTGAAAATAGAGTTCCTTTAAGCAATGATGATGTTAAATTATTTTTCTTGCCATGGGAAAGCTTACCTCACAATCTTACTATATTATATTTAATCTGTATTGCAGGTGAATTGAGGCAGTTGTATAAGTTGACCCCAATAGCTGTAATTGGAGGTTCTTTTCTTCCTGGTTTGGCTGGCCATAACATATCAGAAGCAGCTGCAGCTGGCTGTGCTGTTTTGACTGGTGAAATATTTGCATCATGCATCTTATTTGTTTATCTGCTTCTTATTGTGCACTTTTCATGGTTTTATTTTGTGATAATTTCAGGTCATCATGTTGGCCATTTCTCACATATGGTGATAGAAATGCAGCAGTTTAATCCTTTGTCAGTAATGCAGGTATCCTTGCAAGTTAAATACATTTTTTTTTGGAAAGGATCTCTTCTTGACACTCTTACTCTGTAAGATGATAACAGTTTTTACGACAATTATGATAAATAATAATTAATTCAGGCATTTAGTATATGTAAAAGTGAAAAGGGGGCATTCAAATTCAGGACCTCCTTGTGGTTACTTCCAAGCTATTCCTTATTATATGTACTTATGTAGTCCTTATTTTTCTTTGGTTTAAGTAGAAAGCTGATTTCACTATCGCTGTTAGTATTTCCAATACCATTTTATAGGTTATCCGTATGGATGTTTCTCAGTGAATGGTGTTAACAAACAGTCTAGATTGGCATATGAAATTCTGGAATTAGCTCACTTCGTTGGAGTTATCTACCTTAAATCTTTAAACTGAATTCTTTTATGGATGGTGCTATATAGGTCAAAAGATGTTCAATTTGGTTGAAATTTCAGTCAAATATTAACACCTTAATCATTGGCAAGGTTTTCCCATTAGGTCTTAGGTAAATTATCTGTGGTGTTGACATAGTAATGTTTACTTTTGTGGTGAAAGCTTGAAGATCTTATTGTCATCAATCTGCAGGTGTCAGGGAAGTTAGAGCTTGAAAAGGCTGTAATGGAGCTCTTTAGTAATGCAAAGATTCTAGAATCACGACAGAAGGCTGCAAAAGAAGCTTTCCATGCTTTATCAAGAAGTGTTATTGCCAATGTGTGGAATCTACTGAAATTCCATTTTTTAAGGTAGTTATTCTTTTAGAGTATATACCAAGACTGGTATTCCAACTATAAAAATGAGACTGAAGCCTGCACCTGCTATAGCACCAGGGCACTCAAGGCATGCTATCCTATTTTGTGGTCCTATATCTTGCATTGTCATGTGAAACTGAAAATCAACTTTTGCAGGATCTATGTTGAATTGAGCCTATAAACCTCTAAAATACCAAATTTTGTATGCAAGTATGTTTTAAAACTTTGGTTCGTTATATTATTTTTTATTAAATGGCAGTCTCTCCCTTTTTCCATTGAGACTACCAAGGATTGAGCTCACACAGGAACTAAGAGTTTTTCTTAAGGGTTTTTCTTTTTGGGGAAAATTTTTTTCCATGCTTCATCATTATATTAAACCCAAAATAAACTTAAATTCCATTTTTTTGCTTCTTTCCTGTTTATCATTTCTATGTTATCCTTTTGGTATTGTGTGACTCTCTTTGCATGCTTGTTGATCAGGGTTGTTCCCAAGATATATATGAATAAAACATATATGCATAACATTCAACTAGCTATTATTCTTGTTGTCATAAATAGTTCAATAATTAATGTTTTATACAATGTAGCAAAAAAAAAAAAGTTTTCTACATTACACAGTTATTATATAGCTCTATTTCCATCTTTAATTTAAAAGGAATAAATTATTACAATTTTTCAGGGAGATTTGAAACTGCTTCAACTGTTGCACCAATCATTGTTGCCGTTTCCATCACTCTAGCACACTTGTTACATGGAACATGAAGCAGTGGACTCGTGTTCTCCATGAGCTTATTCTGAGTTCTTTATTTTTGACCTGCTAAGTTAATTGACAGACTTCTAACCCACTGTCCAACAAATGAATAATATCTCTGAAGAGATGCTCATCACAAGGTATAGCAAGCGGACCATCTTTATTGAGATCATGATATTCATATGCTTCATCTAGCAGCTGACGAAAAACTGGTTGGTTCAAGTAATTTGCCTTAATGACGAACCTCCTGCCACCATCCCCAACAGTAACAGCTAAGTGACCAGGGGGGACATCCCTTGGAAGTTTCTTCTCACTGGCTCCAGCAAGTTTGCACCACATGAAGGACATGTTACAGACATCACTTTGGTAATAATCTGTCGGAGGAGCCATGAAATGAGGTTCAGTTTTTCTCGTTGATATTTGGATATCTGTATCTACATCTGATCCTGAAATCCTTTGCAGCATATAATTACATAAACCTGCAAAACAGCATAATTTATTTCTATAGGAATTAGCTAAAGGCATGGCTTGGTGTTTCAGTAATTTACTATTAACACTTCAATTGTGGATTATTTATACAGTATAGATCGTCTTTCCTAGAGATTTGGGTAATAATATTTAGGTTTCAAGTTCTTCTGTTATGCTAGGTCTTTCTGCAATAATGTAAGTGATGTAACCAGTACCTACCTATGTACACTTTTTGTCCTAATATTAGTTGTGTATCTTTATCGTGAAGCAAGTGGGTATAGACAGCTGCCAAATTTTGGGATAAGAAATTTGGGTTGCAAAAAGGAATATAATGCACGGTAACTGTAGCAGTCATTGTCAAGAAATAACCTGGTTAGCACCAATGGTTAGTACAAGTCCCTAGTACCATGTGTCTAATTTCTTCATGTGTTTGCTAAGCTCGATATTATGGAATGTTGGACACTACTCGGATGAAATTAGCTTCCAACTATTTAAAAATGTAAACAAGAATTCTCCCGTTCTCCTTTTGGCTAGAGTGATAATTTAGTTAATACCACCAGAATGTGATCCTTTTCTGTATCGTTTGCCATGTTTTTAATGGAAACCAGTAATGTATTGTTTGACCTTGCAGGGTGGGCAGGATGATTGATCTCATTTGGTGTCAGTGGCTATTGACAACGAAGGTAGGTTCTATCATGAAAGGTACCTTGTTACATCATGAATATGATAGTAAAAGATCATGCAGGAGCCAATCCTTTAAATCATCTATTTATAATTTGCTCTGAATAAGCTGCAGGAGATACAAATTGCCATAATCAGAAAGTGTTAATGGTGCTAGCATAGAGGATGCTCCTAAGATCTATCGGCTTCTGCTTTGCTTCCTGTCTGTAGATCTTTTGGGAGATCAACATGTGAGTCGTTATTTGTGGCTTCATTGCGTTGCTTTTTGCTTTTGATTCCTCTGGCTATCAATTCAGCTTAAGGACCATTAACTGATAATCGCCCAAAAACTCCCAAAGAGAAACCAAAAAAACACTTGGAAGTGCATCTCAATTATGCATATACTTGATAGAGCATTTCCCTCGTGCATTTTAAATCACTTGAAAATTGTTAGCAGTTTCAGTCAAGTGACCACAAATCATTGTGGCTTTCAGTCAGTCATTTTAGGCATTACATGTGAAACAGTTCAAATTATATTGGGTGACATGAGGTTCTTCGTATCCATTTTGCATTTCGTAATGATATTAGCATATCTTTGATATATTCAGTAGCAATATCAAGAGATTATTCTATGTATTAGTTATGTTTTAGTTGTATCTGCTGTCTACATTAAAAGAAGACAATCTTAATAGAGTTGCTAAGCTCTTTACTGTGAATAGAGGTTAGGCTAATTTTTCTTTATTTGCTTTACTATTTGATTGAATCATCAGAAATGCTAAACAATTTTGAAAAATACCTGTCGCCTTCAAGTTTGAGTTGTTTACATATTGATTTATTTCTCATCCTATTTTCATATTTGCATCGATTATTTATTCTGTAGTAACACAGAACATACATGTATTTGCAGGAAATACATGATGGAAAATGAAATGCTGGCGACAGCTTGAAAGGGCAGTTATTGTTGAAGCAAGTATTAACAAAAATAGTGAGTTTTCTCCCATTTCTGATTAACAAAAATAGTGTACTTAAATGAAATAATTGATGATGTTCTTCCAATTTTAGCTAAGTAACATATGTTCAGTTAGGCAGATACATGTGGCAACCATGAAAATTGAAAGGTTTAGTACTATTTTTCTTGCTATTTGCCAAGAAAGACAGATGAGGAGATCAAAAAATTGGAAGAACCTAAACTATGTGTTTTCTTTAAGAATCTAAACATTTTTATCGAAGGTTATGAATGAAAATTTTGGTTAGGCAAGAAATAATTTTTTTTTTTCTTTTTTCTATATTGTTGGAAAAAATTCGGAAATCCTAATCTTGGGCTTTTAGGCCTGGACTGCACTGACACCCATGAGTAAAAATGAACTTCCTCCCTGCCCTCATATAAATCCAAAGGTAAAGCCAAGTAGTAGTAAAACCCAAACTTCTACTTTGGATTTATTTTAGCCCACAACCCAAAAATTTTTTCATTTTCCAATAATTCCATGCAAATTGGCAATGACGAATTATAAAGTGAGGAATCAAAAAAAGAAAAGGAAAAATGGGGACAAAGAAAAAACTTTTAGATTGGCATGGTACACTAACTGCTTACACTTTAGCTGACCTTTTTGGTTTGGTGATGACTGATGAGTGGAGTGAAACCAAAGCAAATTTAGACGACAATCCCGCCTTCAATCTCTCCCTCCTGACCTCCTCTCTTTTTCTTTTTCTTATTTTTCTTTTATATTTGCATGTTTCGTTATAAATAGAAATAAAGAGCTTGAATGAACAGTAATTTGTATGAAGATTAAATATATTATGAAAAAGCTGAGGCATTTCCTTCTCTTTTAACGACATTCATCACTGTATTTTTTGTGTACCCCACCATGGCCATGTGACCTTTTTATTTCCAGGGTCAATATACTGAATATAAGAATCAAATTTCCCAGTCACCACCATTTTTGCTGCTTTTCTTTCTTATATCAATTCATTCCAAAGTCCTTGCAATGCAGATTTTGACATGATTTTATCAGAAAAAACTAAGTAATTAGTAATTTTAACAGGGTTTAGTTTCCTTAGACAAATCAATGCAGAAGAAACAGCCTTTGCTGAAAAGGGTTAGATAAGAATGGCCTTCTTTATGCTTTCCAAGCATCAAAAGAATCAATTTCCATGCTTCTTCTTCTTTTTTTATTAAAGCCAGCCAAAGAAGTAAAGAAAAGAGCATCTGGCTGCAAAAAATGAAAAAAATTACAGTAGCTAGCTAGCTAGTAGTGTATTAGGTTCTGAACATAGAATAACAGCTAAATTGGAGACAAATGGATTTGGAAGTTGTACATTAAAGAGAAGCATCAAAGTTTTTATTAGGTGGAGATAAGTTGTGTCATGTTTTTTTTAGTAGCTTTTAATAATTTGTTTTGTTTTTATTGATCCTAAATACTCTCAAATCAATTAATTCATCATCCAAGGGAAGATGAGGGTCTTTTCTTTAGCAACTTTGCTTTCTTATGACTTAAAGTTGCAAGCTTTTCTTTTCTTTTTCCTTCTGAAGAAGATAATGAAAGCAAGCAAAGAGGAAGGGACCAGCAGACAAATTCTAATTAAACCCATTTCTCTCTCTCTCTCTCTCTCATCTTTTAAGAATAAACATCCAAAAATTTGTCCACAGAAAAAACAGATCAATGCCCTTTAAATTTGAATAAATTGGGTTATTATTTACCCAATGCTTATTATAGCTAGTGGTCCATATTGCAAGTGGGTCTATATATGACTATGAAGATTTGGGTGATTTTTGGATGTTTTTGTTTTGATTTCTTAACTTTATAAAATGTAAAGACAAGAGAATTCTGATGACCATACTTAGTATTTTAGACTTTTAGCATATATATATTTTATATGGAAGGTAGTAAGATTTTTGAATTTGTTTGAACTTTGAATATCAATAGTTTGTCTTAGGCGGCCATTTTTTGCAGGTATATAGTATATACTACTATTTTCCAAAGGTCAACCAAGAGAGATTAACATAAAATGATGAGAAAATTGGTATGGTATCCATACTTTATAAGAAGACTAATTATTATTAATATAATTATACTTTACTTTTCCAGTCATGCGACCATAATAATAAGATGGTGAAAAAGTTCATATGCTGAGAGGGGCACCGACACCAATTTAATCTTTGTAATGGGAATGGAGATAAGAGTCTGCATTATCAAGTTTTGGTAGAGTTTTGACTATGGAGATTTTCTTGATGAAACAAATTGCCTCACATCTGTCAAGCATCAATCCTCCATTAATATTAATATACTAATAACAAAATTAAGGGTTCTTAAAGATATGGTAGAAGGTTATAGATTTGTCTTGAAAGTGGGAACAATGTAAACAAGATTTTGTAACAATATTGTAAACAAGATTTTGGAACAATAATGTAAACCCAGATGATGTGTTGGATCCGTCCCACCTAATAATTTCTCCCAGATCAAATATACATGTAATAATCTTCCTTTCAAGGCTGAAAAATAACCATGAAAAGCATAATTATACATTGTAGCAGATCAATCATCTGCATCTCAAAAAGGTAATTAATCAATGAAGACTTTCTAGCTAGTAGCTATAGCAAATTGAGAGTGAAAACTCAAAGTAGAATACTGCATGCATTAACTACTAATACTATGGAATGTGAACAGGAACAGCTAATCAGCTATATACTGCAATGAAACATGCCCAAAATGTATCTTCCTAGTCTAAAATCTAAAATGTCTTTAAAGCATTAAAAGAAACTTGAGGAATTTTAAAACCCCACATTAATAATTTTGCAGATTGGTATAAAAGAAAGAAAAAAGAAAAATTATTGAAATCATATGTTATGAGACAATCACAAAAGCTAGTCATCAAGCTCATACTCATATGATACCCACTGTTATAGTTTTAGAATCCCAATCTCAACCATGCAAAATTATATTACAAAATTACATATACCCAAATTACTGATTGGCCAAGACAAAAGGTACATAGCTAAACCAAAAGAAACAAAGTGAACCTTCTGAAATTTGTAAGCTTTTTACTCATTCCATTTCTAAAGGAGTGGAGAACAGCAATCATTGAATCAACCACCTTCCCTACTCTTATTCCCCATTTTCTATTGTCATTTGTCACCTTTAATCATATTTTCCATTCTTTCAATAAATTAACAAGAAAAAAGAAAATGAAAACAATAATAAACCCATTTCCCCACTTTTCTCCCCTTCTTTAATCATTCCTTCAACATCCAAAGAGAGACAAAATGCTCAAGGAGTAGTTTATTTATTGTTTTTGAAAGATAACACTCTCTTCCATTTGCTCTTCCCGCTCAAAAAAAAAATGAAGTTTTCTTTGTTTCTTTTCCTTTTTCTTCTTCGACTTTCCTTCTCCTTTTCTTCGTCTCCAAACGACACCAATACCCTCACTCTCTTCCGCCTCCAAGTTGACACTCACGGCAACCTCCGTTCCAACTGGACTGGCCACGACGCCTGTTCCGCCACGTGGCACGGCGTTACTTGCTCCTCAAACGGCCGAGTCACCGCTGTGTCACTTCCTTCCCTTTCCCTCCGTGGACCCATTACCTCCCTTTCCCTCCTCGACCAGCTCCGAATCCTCGAGCTCCACCACAACCGCTTAAACGGCACCGTATCACCTTTAACCAACTGTACAAACCTTAAACATGTTTATCTTTCCGACAATGATTTGTCAGGTGAAATTCCCCCGGAAATCTCGCTCCTCAAAAGGCTACTTCGCCTTGACTTGTCTGAAAACAACATAGGTGGCAACATTCCTAGAGAAATCTCCGGTTTGAACCGTCTCATTACTCTGCGACTCCAAAACAATGCCTTAACAGGCCTAATCCCAGATTTTTCTTCTTCCCTTAAAAACTTGAAAGAGCTTAATTTAACCAACAATGAGTTTTACGGCCGGTTACCGGAGAATTTACTGAAAAAATTTACTGAACAAAGCTTTACAGGAAATGAAGGGCTATGTGGGCCAAGCCCATTTCCGGTTTGTTCCTTTACAGGGTCCGCACCGGCGGATCCATCGACCCAGACCGTTCCGTCGAACCCGAGTTCAATGCCGCAGACACCGATCATCGGACAAGATAAAGTTAAAGCAAGGAAAGGGCTAAGCCCCGGTGTTATAGTTGCAATTGTAGTGGCGGCTTGCGTGGTGTTTTTGGTGGTGGCTTCTTTTGCCGTCGCTTATTTCTGCGGAAGAAACAGGGGAGACGGCGTTTCAAAAACCGGTAGTGATAGTGGGAAGAGGAGGAGGAGTGGAAGTAGTTACGGCAGCGAAAAGAAAGTGTATGCCAGCGGCGGCGGAGCGGACAGTGATGGAACAACCGCGACGGATAGGAGTAAGCTTGTGTTTTTCGAGAGAAGGAAGCAATTTGAGTTGGAGGATTTGTTGAGAGCTTCGGCGGAAATGCTCGGAAAAGGAAGTTTGGGAACGGTTTACAAGGCGGTGCTTGACGACGGCTGCACGGTGGCTGTGAAGAGGCTAAAGGATGCGAATCCTTGTCCAAGGAAAGAATTTGAACAGTATATGGATGTAATTGGAAAAATTAAGCATCCAAATGTTGTGAAACTGAGAGCTTATTATTATGCTAAAGAGGAAAAGCTTCTTGTTTATGATTATCTTCCTAATGGAAGCTTGCATTCACTTCTTCATGGTAAGTTCAAAGGAATTCAATTTTCCTTTCATTCTTTCTATTTTGCTCTGTAATCATTTTCATTTCCATGGCGGCAAAACAGGAAACAGGGGACCAGGAAGGATTCCATTGGATTGGACAACAAGAATCAGTTTGGTTTTAGGAGCATCTCGAGGATTAGCAAAGATTCATGAAGAGTACAGTGCACCAAAAATCCCACATGGAAATGTGAAATCTTCAAATGTTCTTCTTGACAAAAATGGAGTTGCTATGATTTCTGATTTCGGTTTGTCTCTGCTTTTGAACCCTGTTCATGCTATAGCAAGATTGGGTGGATACAGAGCTCCTGAACAAGCCGAAGTCAAAAGACTGTCTCAAAAGGCTGATGTTTATAGCTTTGGAGTTTTGCTGTTGGAAGTTCTTACAGGGAGAGCTCCGTCACAATATCCGTCACCAACACGGCCGCGAGTTGATGAAGAAGAACAGGCAGTTGATCTTCCGAAATGGGTTCGATCAGTTGTTAAGGAAGAGTGGACAGCAGAAGTGTTTGATCAAGAACTATTGAGGTACAAAAATATTGAGGAAGAGCTTGTTTCAATGCTTCATGTAGGGTTGGCTTGCGTTGTTCCACAGCCTGAGAAGAGGCCAACAATGGCGGAAGTGACCAAGATGATTGAAGATATTAGGGTGGAACAGTCTCCTTTAGGGGAAGATTATGATGAATCTCGCAATTCGCTTTCCCCTTCCCTTGCTACTACTGAAGATGGAATGGCTGGTTACTGAACTTTACTTCATTATTATTGTTAATAATTTGTCAATGTTTTTATTGCTTTGTTGCTTCTGATTATCACCCTCTTTCTGGCTCTTGCTTAGATCCCTTGTTTGCCTTGTGTTTTTCTGTGTAATACTTGTCAACCTTCTATGCCTCTCGTTGCTGCCGGTAAGAAGATCACCGTTGACCTTCATGCATGGTAGTCAACCAAGATAGTAGTTTATTTTAGACTACAGCTCTGTAATGTAATTTTGACATTATGAATTAGTTTATTTATTTTCAAATAAACTCAAATCTTGGTAGACAGTATTCAATCTTTGCCGCTCTGTTTGCACCAGATGCCTGAAACTGGGAAGCTATGAAAACATAATGTTGGCACATAATAGGCAATGGCAATTGCTAAGACCTCTATCAATCTATTGGCTTCTAAATTCCAATGCTTTACAAAAGAAGGAAAAAGGGAAAAAAAACCTTTGAAATTCTTTTTGGGCCATTGGATTCTCACCAATATAACGTTGCCTTCTCGCTTGATGTTGATTCTCCTATATATAATCTGAAAGGCAACATCAAACTGCATCCATCTATAATGTTTCAAACTCAGTTCTATCATTTGGAACTTCTTGATCAGAACACAAGCTCCACAAAGTGGTCTTAACTCTTGTTAAATGATTTACACCATCCTGTTAGTACATGTAAGATCTGTTGCCAATGATACATAATGATCTTTAATAGAATGTATTTCATGCACACAGTTTAGACATAGAAAATGCAAGTATTGCAAAAATATGAAATCCCCATTCCTGGAGTGGACATAAAGGCTTCAAAATTAAGCACGGGTCACATACAGATGCTTTTTATGGCATCAATTCCGACTTCTCAAAGCAACACAAAACGTAAGTAATTCGAGAGATATATCTTAGAAATTTGCTAATAATAAAGTTTCTGGTACATGTTGCCATTAATGAGTTTCAGCTTGTGAGAACTTCCTACCCCTAATCATAATCTAAGAGTAATACTACACACTCCCACAGTATCACTTGTATCCTAGTAAACCGCTAATGATACATGGCAGCAATTATCCCTCAAATCCAATGGTTTCATAAAGTTGATACTAGTTCTAATGTATATAGATATAGGAGTATTAAATATTGGAGAATACAGGGAGTCAATGAAGCAATTAGCTATGAGAATAATCAATATTGACATTGCATGTTATAACCTGGCCTCAAATGTTGAACCAGCATCATCTTCAGCAAGAATCCATCCAAGCTCCAGTTGTAGAAAAACAGCAGCCAAATTTACATAAACACTGGTTGTTATACTAAAGCACATGGTCACCGTCACAACAACGATGAATGCATCTGACAAGGATTTCTGGATCAGCTTATCCTTCCAGTTTGATCGATCAATGTACCAACTTGGTCTCCACATAATGCTTTTGAGATGTTACCAGGCTGAAGAAGATTAAAGACTACAACTGTACCAAAGTAAATTGAATAAATTGGTATGGGATCAATCCTCTGGTATTTTGACATCAAAAGGTAACCTCATATTGAAAAACTTCTGTTGGCAGCTACAGATAAAAGTTTCAGAACATGGAATATAAACATGATGTACAAGATTAAAAGAGTTGGACCAGCAATTTTGTGAAGTATGAGAACTAATCCTCAGTAATTATCAGATACTAGTATAAGTCAAGACAACAAGAATACTGACCTGGAATGTTATTCTCTTCACAGAAGGTCAATGCCATCATGTCCATGGCTGCGGCACCTCTGGAGACTAACTCTCTAAAGGTGATGTGCTCAAATGTAGCATTGTTGTCCTGGGAATGGCAGTCATAGACACCATCAACGTTTGTACCTTTAAGAACTGCCTCAGCATGAACTGAAAAGAAAAGCAGACATGTCATATGTAGAGAACCAGAAAAAAGTGTCTTGTGCACATATTCTATATCAGAGAAGGAAGCTAGAGAAGGAAGAGTGACATATACTTCAAGATATTGAATGATTAAAGAAAGGAACAGATAGATTCATACTTTCTGAAGCTCGAAGTGCTGCAGCTGTGTCAGTAGAAAAGAGTGGATTCCCAGTGCCAGCACCGATACCACCAAATATTACAACTCGACCTTTTTCAAGATGACGGATGGCGCGTTGCCGACTGTATGGTTCTGCAACCTCGGGCACTGAAAAAGCAGTTTGCACACGGGTCTGAACACCCATTTTCTCCAGTGATGATTGCAACAGTACAGAATTCATCACAGATGCCATCATTCTGCAGTAAATTGCAGGGTCATGGTTTAATTAGTACATAAATATATGTTTATTTGGTAGCATCACAATCAAATAGTGCACTTGAATGATCTAATACCACTACAGATACATGTGGAAGATATTCACGGGATAAATTTCTCATCTAGAAAAACAACTTCTTGTTATATCAATCTTGCGACTTTTGATTGTTCAATGGGTTAATGCATCCAATTCTATCCCTTCCTTCGGCCAAAAAAAAATCTATCCCTTCCCCAAAACCATATCTATCTCATACTTTCAACATCATGCACAACTTTGTACTCCTTGAGTAGCTTGCTAAATAGGATTTGCAATAACTTTCTGCTAGAAACCCAATCCTAACTATCTATTTCACATAAATAATAAGAATACTATTATAACAATATTATGGGTCAGCCCACAAAGAGTAAAAGTCGGTTCACAAATAACAAACAGATTGTTAGCTATGATCCTTTCCTGTGACCTATTCCATCATTTTTATTCTATTTAGTTGGATACATGACAAGCAACAGCATACAGGCTTCAAAACATATATAATACCACCGAATTGAACTGGAAAGTATCAGTGTCAATGGTCGCATGGAGTTTGTGTCAATTGACAGTACAATGACAACCACAATTCAGCAAGCTTCATTGACACAAGAAAGTATCCAGTGCCAATGATTTTTCGGGATTTTTTTCAATTTAAGAAACAATGAGAAAGCCATAAATCAGCAACCTTCATCTAACAAGCCTCACTGAAGGTTCAAGTTTAAGACAACTCTCTTTTCTATCCTTTCAAAATAAGGCAAGTTGCTATGCAAATCAAAAAGAGTATACTCCATTCTGAGTCAGATCCAAAAGAAAATACTCCATCAGAGTCAAGTATTGACCACATTACCCAATTTGATATGCAGTACTTCTCTCTAAACCAGTTGCTGTAACCCATGAGTCCCCACAAAAGAAATTGCGACCTCCAACGACGATTGCTACCTGGAACATCACCCCCAAAAAATACATAATGACATGTACATATTAAAAGGACGCAAACATCCACAATCATAACAGATAAAAACAGTAATGATTACCTCTACACCAAGGCGGCATGCAATTGCGACTTCCCTAGCAATCAGCACGGCCACCTGAGAATGAGGAAGAAACAGTTTATCAGAGAATTCAATATTGATAATAATCTATCATAGTTTCTGCTTACACAAGAAACTTATGGTTAACCTTTGGGTCAATATTGTGAGGACCAGTGCAAGCAAGAGCAGCTCCACTAATTTTGAATACCACTCTTTTCCATTTAGGACTTTTCGACTTTGTGCTAATTATCTGACCTCCAGGACTTGGTGTAGCTGAAGCATATCTGCTTATAAAAGTATAGACAAGGATATTAGACCAAAAAGGTAATGTATCATTATAGAAATGAATAACTACTCAAATTAGTCGATACATTACAGACTTATGCATTGACAAACTAGTGCATCATTATAACTAACTTGAGAGAATTAAAGTGCAACATTAGCAAATGAGACATTCAATCTTTAATATGAGCAGCTATACACCATACAGAGATTATCAGCCTAGATAGCAAATTATACCTTTTGGATTGTCTAACGGAAGTTGCTGGAGAAGCGCTGCCCTTTTCTTCGTCAGGCGCTGCCTTTCCCGGCTGTGAATTGCCAACAATCTCCTCCATTTTCTTAAACCATGGCCAATGGCTCGCCGTGATGCCGCCGTCAGTCATCCTATGCCTCTCCAGCTTATACCTTTTCTTCAAATTATCAACCTTGTTCTTGCACTGCTCCACGCTCTTGCTCTGCTTCTCACATCGCTCGGTAACTGCCGCAGCCACTTCCTCCCAATCTCTCCCTCTCAGATTCCCTCTGTTCAGCTGCGTCAACTTCTCCAAATACGCTTCCAACAAACACCCAATCGCGGCGTCGCTCCATTCTTCTCTATCTTTTCTATACTCTGCCGTTGATTGCTTATGTCTCTTCGAACCACTGTCGTTGATCTCCTCTTGATCTCTTCTCTTCTCGATCCGTACATCGGAAGACGTAGCGTTATTGTTGTTGCCGAAATTGGCGCCGCGAAAGTTGGAATCAGAGTCATCATCGGCGTCGTGGTTGTCGGGAGTAGGCGCCTGAATCGGCGCGTAAGAAGGGTGGTGATGGTGGAGGACGATTTGGTGGTTAGGGTTAGTTTGGTGGTCGTCGAGGAGAGAGAAATCGTCGTCAACGGAAGAAGCCATGGATGAACGTTAAGGTTAGGGGTTAGGGTTAGGAATGGGGGTTCGAACGGAAGACGTTAGGGGAGGTGGGGGAGACGTTGAGGAGGGAGTGGAAGAGTGATTAGACGGAACGTGATGGGCCGTGACGGATAGAGACGGTTCCGTTAAGTAATAAAGAAGAATCGGAGATGAACTTGGCACGTGCGTGGGACCCGTGTGGTTTAGGTTGGAGCTCGGCATCTTTGGTTTGGTTTTGACTTTAGTCTGGTTGGAGCTCGTTGGTTTTGGTTAGGTTAGGTCGTTAGGTTTGGTTTTGATTTGAAAGACATAATAATGGGTTCGCGTATGATGGGCTCTATCACAGTCGTTTCATAGAAAATAGAATATGACACTCCACAAGCCCAGGTTGAAGAATTCAAAGCCCACTAGGAAGAATGAAGGACAAAATTTTATGCTTAGTCTTTTTTTTTTTTTTGGTGAAATAATTCTATGCTTAGTCAACCACACTAAATGGATTGGTATAGCACTTTATTATTCGGCATAAGAAGTCAACCACACTAACGCATGTTGGATTGTGCGGAAGAAATTCAACATTTCTTAAGTAACGTACTAAAGTTTCGAGTTCGATTATAGTGAACACAGCTGAAAATTTTTCCTATTTAAGTTCCAATATGACTCAACTCTGAAATGTACTGAAAAATAGGATATCAAACTTTTTTTAAAGGAATGGTAGATTGAAACTTGATCATTGAGTATTGTATAAAGAAAGATAATTGTTGAGGTCCAAAATGATGATATCTGGACACTGAAGAAAATAGCTTCAAGTGGTCTGCAAGAGTAAGAAACAATGAAGAAAAGGCTATTAAAATATAATCC
This sequence comes from Corchorus capsularis, assembly GCA_001974805.1. Classification (NCBI taxonomy): domain Eukaryota; kingdom Viridiplantae; phylum Streptophyta; class Magnoliopsida; order Malvales; family Malvaceae; genus Corchorus; species Corchorus capsularis. The sequence goes on along the minus strand of AWWV01010057.1, from coordinate 18,654 downwards.
AATGGACCTTCTATGATAATAAAGTCAATAGGGGGACAAAGAATAATAAAAAATAACAAAAGAATTATTGATGCCAAGGTTGTTAACATGCTTCTGATCATAGTAGAGTGCTCCCTTCCTGGTCGAATCTCCTGGGTGGATTAGATGAGGCCTCACAAGACAATCAACACTTGAGTGGCAAGGGTTGATCCCCGCGTTAACACTTTAATGCTTTAAATAAATGATCGAGTAGAAGGATCTCACAACCAGATAGAGGGAGATAATATAGGTAGGTGAGAATTGCAATCTGAAGTAAATGAGGTATCACCTAGTTATATATAGTGGTGTTCGTATAGTCTAAGTGCCACGTCATGAATTCGATTGTTAGCTGAAGTGTGTAGCCCTGACATGTGTACAACTGTCCTGTCATAAGAGGTTGTTCGATGGGCTTGGCTCAGCTACATTGCAAGGTGGTCGGTTCGACTACCTTGTATCAGGCAATTGTATGGTGCTCAACAAGGACAATAACATGGAGTTATGAGAGAATATATTGTGCCTAATTTGGATAGTCGTATATATAATGTGTCTTAAACCCTTCAAACAGACTCTGAATATCTTTTGCGGCCACGTGAGCCTTATATATTGAGCTGCTAGGCCTCTTATTCAAGTAGCATTCACGCGGTCAAGAAATAGAATTGGTTAAATCGAACATTTAGACTGATACCTCAATTGCTACATGAAAAGTGATTGAGAAAGCCATTTGAAAGAGTGATGTTGACCTCCTTTGGAAGCAGCTTAAAGCCTATATATAAACCATGCAATTCTTTTTTTATTTTTTCTTTGGTATTCTAATTTCTACTCCTTAAGATATCCCAATGTATTTGTTGCATGCATGTGTATAAATGTTTGAATCATATAAAATTTTACATTAATCATCACATTAGGAAAACTAAACGTATGATTCAAGGCATGCTTTGGAAACGAAACAATTAAACATTCATTTCACATTTATACACACATACATATGGAGAAGAGGTACTACTACTACTAGTTCATTTAGTTGACCTGGGCTTGTCATATGGGGTCCCAAAAACAATTTATTAAGGGCCTAAAAGACTTTTAATGGGTCCATTCTGGATTCGCAGTTTTGAAAGAAACCACTAAAAACGTGCCCAACCAAACACCTACCTCCCATTCCCAATACCGTACCGAAAAAGTAAAAAACGACAGCCCACAGAATTTGACCCTTGGGTGTTTCAATTTCCGTTAATTCTCAGTCCTCCGAAAACAATTTTCACCTTGTGGGCGGACTTAACTTTCTACCCTTTGGCCGTTCCAAAACGTCTAGACTCTAGAAGTAGAACTCTTCCCGCTCCCTGAATCAGCCATTCCACCCATCAGCCTCAGCACGTGCCCCTAATAATTCTTTAATCACCAAAAAAAAAATGGTCCAAAACACTTCCCCTACTCTCCAAAACACCACTCTCGCCACAATCATCCAATCAGAGCCGTTCGTTCTTATCACGCGCCACGTGATTCACATGTTATTATTTGATTCCACGACATGATGCTAGCTATCCCCTCCGCCAAGAAACTGTACTTCTCACGCCTCAGCCTCAGCCAGCCCTATCATCAAACATCAAACATCATCACGAGCCATTAAAATTCTACCGTTCGATATTCGACACGTGTAACTACTAAATAAAAATCGCCAAATTAAAGAGGAAAGGAAAAAAAAACACTGGGGAATAAAAGTCATCTGGTTGTGGTGGAACCAGGTTTTCTGTACTTCGTTCAATAAATAAAAAGGAAAAGTTTACTCTCGGAACAAAAGCATATTCTTCAGTTCAAGGTTTTTTTTTTTTTTTTTTAACGAAGGGCAAAGGGAAAAAGTGAAAAGCGAAGTCCTTCGTTCTCTCAACGCCAAAGCTCTTCGATCAAAAGGATTCTCTGTTTGAAAAGAAGTGAAATCAGTCTTTTTTTTGTGGTTAATCGGACGAAAATATGCATTCGAGTCATTTGCTTCTTGAAGAGCCAATCAGGATGGCTTCAATTCTGGAGCCATCGAAGGCTGTAAGTTTCTCTTTTATGCTTAATCAATCTGTTTCATTTGTTTGTGGGAAGTTGATCGGATCCGAGTAGATTTGGTATCTGATTTGTTTTTGTCTTCTTTTTCAGAGTTTTTTCCCGGCAATGACGAAGATAGTGGGAACTTTAGGTCCCAAGTCTCGATCCGTTGAAGTTATTTCCGGTTGCCTTAAAGCTGGAATGTCTGGTACGGTCTTTGCTTCCTCACTCTACTGGCAAAATTTTCAATTATTACTGTATTTAAGGAGTAAGAATTTTATTTATTTTTTGTTTTTGGCAGTGGCTAGGTTCGATTTCTCTTGGGGTAACGCGGAGTATCATCAGGAAACATTAGAAAATCTAAAGGCAGCCGTTAAGAGCACTAAAAAGCTTTGTGCGGTATATTCTCTTGTATTTTGGTTAACTTTTTGTTCGTTATGTAACTTTTGTTTGCTTCCTGTTTGTTTGTTTCCTAGGAAAAATTGCCTGTCAAAATGTAAACTTTGTCATGTTTCCCTTTCTTTAAATGCTTTTTGAGGTTTTTTTTTTTATGTCATGTTGTGTGCGAATTTTTGAGTAACTACTTGCCTGTTGCTGAATATTGAGTGTGGCAAGAAATGGCATAGTTGTTTGCAATTGTAGCTCAGATTGTTAGTGGTTTACTTTGATGGGAACCATGAACTTAAGAAAATCAAATGATTTCTATACGTGTTTGCTTTTCAGGTTATGTTGGATACAGTGGGAGCTGAGATGCAGGTTGTTAACAAAAGCGAGAAAGCCATCTCACTTCAGGCTGATGCTACAGTCATTTTGACACCAGATGAAGGACAAGAGGCCTCTTCACAGTTATTGCCAATCAATTTTGATGGATTGTCAAAGGTTTGATGCTAGTCCACTTTACCTCATTGCATTGGGTATCCCATGTTGGTTGACAAAGTATCTAAGCCTTGTTTCTGTCTTTTGTTCTGATGAAGTTTATAGTGTGGTCTGGAGTGTCTGATTCTGTTGCCTATTCATGGCTTCATATATAATATTACTAAGGATTTGGAGGAATGTATTGGCTAGTGCAGTGCTTTTAGATTCTTGATACTGGCAACCTAGTTTATCAACATTTAACTGAAGATTTTTTTCCTTTTTGGGTGATGGTTGTCCTGTTTGTTTGTGCAATCTTACATGACAAATTGTATAATCTGGTTTTTGCAGGCAGTAAAGAAGGGAGACACTATCTTTGTTGGTCAGTACTTGTTTACAGGGAGTGAAACCACATCTGTATGGCTGGAGGTAAGAAACGCCTCTCTCTCACTCTGGTATGAAGATTTTTGGTTGTTATTTTAGTATCTATGCTGACGATTAATGTGGGAATTTGAGCTTTACTATTAGAATTCTTATGCACTTAGCATTATAGCATTGTGTAAATTGTGCATGAAATTGTGCAGGTTAGTGAGGTAAAAGGAAATGATGTGGTTTGTGTGATAAAGAACTCTGCAACATTGGCTGGGTCATTGTTCACTTTGCATGCTTCTCAAATTCATATTGATTTGCCTACTCTCTCTGATAAAGACAAGGAGGTAAGGTTGCCTTTATTTTTCACCTTTTAATAACCATTCGGAGATTGTCGTCTCTTTTAGTAAGATGTTGCTGGTTGCTCTGATGTTCTCCTCGGAGTCCCTTATGACCTCGTGATAATTTAATTCAGGCTATAAGTACTTGGGGAGTTCAAAACAAAATCGATTTTCTCTCACTATCATACACAAGACATGCAGAAGATGTTCGCCAGGTAAGTATTGTTTCTTCTTCTCTGTGCTTAGCTCTTTTTTTTTACTTTAAAGTGTCTGCATTTCCCTGATTGCTCTTCCATACTGTTTTAAGGCTCGCGAGTTCCTCTCAAAGTTGGGTGATCTCTATCAGACACAAATTTTTGCGAAGATTGAAAACATAGAGGTACATCACATATTCTATTTGCCAAGAAGAATGACTATATGTGTGTGTGTGTGTAGTTTTTATTGTAATATAAATAAGAATGACCCTTACGTTTTTCATTTTTCAGGGATTAAACCATTTTGATGAGATCCTACAGGAAGCAGATGGTATCATTCTTTCCCGTGGAAATTTGGGCATTGATCTCCCACCTGAGAAGGTCGGTTTCACATCTTGAACTAGCAGTCGTTTTGTTGTTAAAAGATCTTAGTAAATGTGATTAGTAAATCCAGTTATGCAAATACTATAGACCAAATTTGCTGAGGGTAATTATGCATCAGTGTTTCTGCAAATCTTGTTGGTATACATTGTGCATTTTATTCCATTATGTCCACCTTTATCTCATAAATGGTTTTAGTGGCCTTGTTCCTAGTAAAATGCTCCTAAATCACTTCAATCTGTGGATTTTGTGCCTAGGGTGGCTTTTTGTTCAAGCTTGTTGCTAATGAACTTCCCTTTCATTTGCAGGTGTTCTTATTTCAAAAAGCTGCCCTTTACAAGTGTAATATGGCTGGAAAGCCTGCGGTGGTTACTCGTGTTGTGGACAGCATGACTGACAACTTGAGGCCAACTCGTGCCGAGGCAACTGATGTTGCCAATGCTGTTCTTGATGGTAACTTATGATGCTCTATTTCTGACATTTACTTCTTTTCAGTTTGCTCATCGATACTTCCTAACAATTTCTTATTTTCAAATCGTATGCTCTAACTGATGATACACCATTGATGTAAGAAAATTCTATTGTTATGTTCAATGGAATTTGGAACTGTTTCTGACAAATATGCAAGTCTTTTTCTATCATATAATCATAATGGTTATTTCTCCCCTTATAATAAAAGATTTAAACCTACTTTTTAAATGCACCATTTTCTGATGGCTGCAGGAAGTGATGCAATTCTTCTTGGTGCTGAAACCCTGCGTGGATTATACCCTGTGGAAACCATCTCTATTGTTGGCAAAATTTGTGCAGAGGTAAATTTTCTGTCTCTTTAATGTGCATGACTTGAAGCTTTTATGCTGCTCCAACCTTGGAGACTTGTGACCCAATTTCCCTGTGATAAATTGTTTATGGACCTAAATTATTCTATGCTTACTCTATTAAGGAAGAAGGGAGTGGGAGGAAAATGATGTTTGATTGCTTCCTTAGTTTCCTTTGTTTGATAGGAGGGAAATTAGGATTTGCACCCCAAGTCCTTATCTGCGCGCACACACACACACAATCTTCTTAAATATATATAACAAGAGAAAAGGACTTGGGGGTTTTTGGGACCTGCACTTACAATCTTCTTAAATATATATAACAAGAGAAAAGGACTTGGGGCTTTTTGGACCTGCTTTCACTTGGTGTTACAAGAGCAAAGGACTTGCGAAAATATATATCTAAATAACTTTACCTAAATCTCCTTTTTTTTCCCTTAACTTTTTCCACCTCTCCTGTTTTTACTTCCTGCTAACATAGTGTCATATAAGTGGTTTTGGCTCACGAGATTCATAAAACATTGACATGCTTATAAACTTTCTGATGCTTGTTTGGGGACAGGATCTTTTTCTTTTCCCCTCTTTAAACGAGAAGATATTTTTATCTCCCTTTTATTTTCTAAGGTGTTTTCATCTAAGGTTTTCCATTTTACTATAAATTCCACAGGCCGAGAAGGTTTTCAACCAGGATCTATATTTCAAAAAGACTGTCAAATATGTTGGAGAGCCGATGACCCACTTGGAATCCATTGCTTCCTCCGCGGTATATATCCTTCCCAATGCTCCTCTTCTGATACGTGTTTTTATCATTATCTCTTTGGTGCATTTACCGGCTAAAATTAGTTGATATATGAATTGCGTTTCTGATTGGCTGAATTTCTTGTTTAGGTAAGAGCAGCAATTAAGGTTAAGGCATCAGTTATCATATGTTTTACATCCTCAGGCAGAGCTGCAAGGTATGTTCTTGCTACATGATCAATTTTTTTATATATTTCCATGGGGAAGTAGAACTGCAGGAGCTGGGGCTATGACCCCAGTCTTGTTGGAAATCCACACCAGGGTAAACTCTTAGGTTCACTTCTATATGATCAATTCTAAGTATATGGAGCTATTCTTTCTTTTTCTTTTATTCGCAAGATATATTCTCTTATTAATTTTTTCTTCTGAATGTAATCCATGTTTACACCAGATTGATCGCAAAGTACAGGCCAACAATGCCAGTTCTCTCAGTTGTTATCCCCCGACTTAAGACAAATCAGTTGAAGTGGAGCTTCAGTGGGGCCTTTGAGGTATGATGTTTAACCTGAATCCTGGATGTTCTACTATCCGCCTAAGAGTTGATTTTGCTGGTTTTGTAGTATGTTATAGTCCATGTCCAAAAGTAGGGAATGGTCTCTTTCTCATCATCTAGGGATAAAGTAGTTAATATGGTTTGGTCATTCTTAGTTTTTTTGTAACTTGCTTTCCTGTACAAGTTTCTTGAATTAGAGAAAGACTTAGCTTTTTAGTAGTAGAAGATCCTGTGTTTGGTTGCAAGCCATTAAGAATAACTTGCTTATGAGCCGGCCACTGATGGAATGCCATCTCTAAGTTGTCTACAATTTTGACTTCCATCACTTCCAAAATCTTTGTTTTACTGATCTTGGTATTATCATTAAACCATAGTAACAGCTGTCTCCCAGATGCAGTAGTCATCTAAAAGAAGAATTTGTGGTATAATTCTGTTGCAGAAGTCTTGAATGTCGGCATTTTTTGCTATTGTCAATGTTAATTTACATTTGCTAGTTAATTTGTAGAATTTTACAGTCTACTATTGATGGAATGTTGGCTTGTATAATCTCATGTTGGTGCCTAATGGAACTGTCTTATCTTTTGCCAATCCATCAGGCAAGGCAATCCCTCATTGTCAGAGGTCTTTTCCCAATGCTTGCTGATCCACGACATCCGGTGAGTACTGCTTTATTTTCATATATACTGCATTCTTTAATTCTGAAGCAAAAGTTTGTTTTTAAAAAAAAAAAATCTGAAGCAAAAGTTGTTTTTGTACATTCGGATCTCACTCAAGAACAATCATTCTGTTCCATTTTGCAGGCGGAAGCCACAAGCGCAACAAACGAGTCAGTTTTGAAGGTTGCTCTTGACCATGGGAAGGCTTCAGGAGTTATTAAGTCGCATGATCGGGTTGTCGTTTGCCAGAAAGTTGGGGATGCTTCTGTCGTGAAGATTATCGAGCTTGACGATTAAAGTAAACCATTTTTTGCATACTCTTTTTTTGTGGGATCTTTCCATCCTGATTTTTGGAAGCGGTGAATGGATTTATTTTGGTAGCACCTGCGAGGTAGTCTCCAGGTTTTGTTGATGATGCATGGATTTGAAATGTTAAAAAGGATCTAATACGAATCTTACAATCTGCTTAAGGCCTTATTGAAAATGAATGCCGTGGTAATTATGGCCCCAAATGCTTAAATGAAATTGGTTTTGTATTCTGATTCAGCCAAATAAACATGATTGATGGATCAATTTAGAGTTTAGAATTTTGACACAGTATTTTTATTCTTTTCACCTATTATGCTTATAATAATAATAGTCTTGCTGCCTCAGATCCTGGACGCCTCTAGGAGAGAACAGTGTTCTGTGTGGTGGTAGTTGAAAATTTAATAATAATAAGGGTAAATAAAAGTGGTAGTTGAATATATCTCTTTTAATAATTTTATAACTTTGTATTTCCTTTTTGCTAATTTTCCTTTTGGGATAAAAATTTCTATTTAACGGTCCTTATTTATTCTCTTTTACTGCCAACAAAAAAGACGGTCCTTATTTGTATTTTCAGCATGATATATTTTTTTAAAGCTAAAAAGACATGATGAAAACTGAAACCATCACTTTTATGTGGTAAGTGCATAATATTACTGGGACTAAGCATCGGTTTGCAACGGTATACACAGTATACCCCTAATTTGTTTGAGTTATTTTATAGACACTTATTAGTAAAAATGGGTCTTGCCTTGTCACTCTTTTTCGTTCTCGTAAACCAAATATTTTGTGGAATGAGGTGTGTGATGTGGGTTGACTGGGTGCTGAAGAGGTTGAAATTCGTACTTGCCTGCCTTAACCAATGGTTCTACTTTCTACCAACGAGGCCAAGAGAAAGTCAACATAGCTCAACTTGTGTTACTTTGTTTCAATAGTACTCTAACGCAACTTGTTACTTTGTTTCGATAGTCTAATTAATTTATTGGCTCTTGCAATTATTAGATATATAATAACAATAATATATATTTAAGTTAGTTTTTTTGGCACAAATATATTCTAAGTTTAGGAGGGACTAATTGATTCGATTGTTAGCAACTTTAGCATGCATCAACATGAAGCGACTCTTTCTCATCTACTGCCTTTATTCAGCAAAAATTAAAATATGACCTCCTCATATATAACAACATATAATGCACTATAAATAAATATAGTAATACATAATATATGACTTAAAAAGGAATAGGGAAAGAAGGTGAGCTTTACAAATAAGCACGAAAAAGTTTGATTAAATTATTAACAAAAAAAAATAGCATAAGTTTATTGTTGAATTGGACTAAACCAAACACTTTTTGGATCTTCACCTAATGGACAGCTAGGATTTGCAGGGAACAAACTAGTTGAGAAGGAATGAAACCTTTTGGTAGCAAGTGAGTAGAAGGCATATGCAACATGTGCACCATGTTTAACGAAGAAGGTCGGAAAATAGATCTTGTTACCAGTTCCTCTAACCACGGCCTTTTGGGAGAATGCTGCACCATTCGACACCAACACCATGTTGTCACCCAAACTTTTCACCGATCCAAACCTCTTATCAGATTCATCCCACTTATATACATAAACAAAGAATCTTCCCCGTTTTGTCACTAAAATAGCTAACAAATCACCATCGTGGAATACATCTAAAACTCCCTCTTACGTCTGTTGGGTCAAATGTCAACAAATTGCCGTTTCTGTCCAAACAATAGTATTTTCCCTTGTAAAAGGTTGGATTACAATCCACTTCGATTTGAAGTTGCAAGCCATCAAGAACAATTTCCTCCCACCCCGAATCTCCAAGTTTATGAATGTAAATATATATATCCGGAGTCATTGCTTTTACCCCAATCACCAGACAATTTGGAGATTGTGGGGAGCAAGTGATCAACAACTTCATTTCGCGACTAACTAAAAATACATCAGGGAGTTGGATCTTCTCTTTTGTCAAGGGTTCCAAGAGAAATAATTGACTAAGAGATTCTCGTATCATTAACAACCAACCATATTTGGCAAAGGAGAATCTAGAGTCAATAAAGGCCTGGGTGGAGGTAGAAGATATGGGAGAATATGCTATTTTTATTGATAATCAATTCTGTGGAATATGTTGTCCAGCAACAGAAGATACTGGAATTTGGCCAAACTCAATTTACCATATCCCTGACCGAGATGGCGAGGAGCACATGTATGTTTTTAGCTTCAAGGAGGGAACCACTACCACTTATTTACCTTGTCCCACCCTCAGTCGTCAATTTCAATCTACTAAGTGGGTGATGTTGCCCACAATTTAGCAGTTGGAGGATTTGAATGTCTAGATAGCTAATGGTTATTTTCTTATAAAGTTTATAATATAATTATATATAATTTGGGGCCAACATAAAAAGTTTGCCCTTTTTATTTTCTTTTCCTTTTTTTTTCTGTAATAGTAGTATTATATATATTATTTTATTTTATTTTTATAATAGTAGTATCGATATTCAAGCAGCATTTGGGAGTTAAATCTGCCACTGATAGATAGATTGCAATGCAAAGCAGCATTATGTTTCGTTGATCATGTGCATGTCAATCTTGGAAAATTTTACAATTATGGTGCAATACTATAATATGAATGAATGAACAAATTCACAATTCACTTTGAAGCACTTAGAAGAAGTCGGTGAAGTGTTATCAAAAAAATTAGCTTTTTTTTTGGATATAATATCAAAATTAGTCTTGAGCTTAAACTGAGCGGACTGAATCCCCCTCTTCCTCGAGGAAAAGCCCACATCGCCGTTATATATTATGTTCTCCTTAAGTTAAGTTAAGAGTAACACTCCCCATTTATCACATAACTAACACCGTTTGTTCCTTTTACCCGCTACTTCTTCCTTTATCCCTTCAAAATTCATAACAAATAGTTTAAAAGAACTATTAAGAATTTGTTGTCTGATTTCAACCTAGGAAAAAAAAAGTTTAAATCTAATGGGGAGGAAAGTTAATTTATAAAGAAAAATCTTAAGGAAGAACGCAGGAAAAAATATATAGAGAACATTCAAACAAAAATGCCGAGGAAAAGCAATAACAGAAGATAAAATAAATGCCTCTTGAGGTTACGTTTGGTTCGTGGAATGTAGTAGGAAAGTGTGGTAAGTTAGGTAGAGGGGATAACATTCCCATGTTTGGTTGTCATTCCCATCACTTCCCATTCAAGTGGGAAAGTGGTGGGAATGGCATTTCCACCTAAAAGGGTGGGAAAGTTAACTTTCCCAGGAAAGTGTTAAATTGAAGGTTCATGACCCATCATAGCAACGCATCTTCTTCAACTGTTTTCGGGTACATGAAACTGTGCCCTTAAGTTTACGTTTGAAGGTATAAATCCCTGAACTAGGAACTTCTCACGTGTTTTTTTTCCTCTTATTAACAGTTCGACTGAGATTTAAGGTTGACTTTTTGTATCTTTTTGTTTGAATCCCTGTTCAGGTTTCTTCAAGTGAGACACCCTACACTTCAGCATATACAATTGAAGAATTGAATTTGTCACCGGAGTTGTTGAAATGTCTGTGTGTGGAGATGAAGTTCGAGAAGCTGAGCAAAATTCAAGCTATTAGTTTACCAATGATTTTAACTGCTCCTCACTTGGATTTAATTGCTGAAGCTCATAATGGTTCTGAGATAACAACTTGCTTTGCCATTGGAATGTTATCTCGTGTCAATCTAAAAGTTCAAGCCCCTCAAGCACTTTGCATTTGTCCCACCAGAGAATTGGCTATTCAGGTTAAATTTTTGGAATTTCGAGTTTTAGAGAGTCTAAGAGTCTAATGTAATTGTGTGGTTTGCTGATTAAGTGTGGTTTATTTATTCATTTATCTTTTCTTTTGGCAGAATCTAGAAGAGCTCAAGAAGATGGGTAAGCATACTGGGATAACTTCAGAATGTACTGTCCTGATGGATAGTAGTAATTACATTCCTATTTGCAAACCGCCACCCATCATTGCTCAAGTAGTTATTGGTACTCCTGGCACTATTAAAAAGTGGATTGCTTATAAGAAATTGGTTGTGAGTTATGTGAAGCTGCTTGTGTTTGATGAGGCTGATCACATGCTGGCTGAGGTACCCATTCTTTTTGATATAAGAAATCTATTGTAATGCTGCTTCTGTGATTCTTATTTGTGCATTTTTCGGGTGCTTAACTTGTCTATGTATGAATTGATTTATAATAACTACCTTAGTTATGTATGAATATTTTATGTTTTGCACATGTTTATCAGTGAGCTTTAATTTATGTTAGGAGGCATCTTGGGTGTTTTTTTTTTGGCTGTATGTAGTGTTTATAACTGCCTTAGAAGTAATTTTGTATGCAGATTCAGAATTGTGTTTGCAACGTTCAATGTGTTACATCTTGGATATCAATTTACTATATTGAAGTTTCTGTTTTTCAGTTTAAACACTACATACAGAGGAATGTCTACCTGTTCCAGTAAACTTTATGCTTCGAGGAATGTCTTGTTGATCATTGATCTGCTCTTCGTATTTGCTGCAGGATGGATTTAGAGATGACTCCTTGAGGGTAATTTGGGATATTCAAAGGATCAGTTCCCACTGCCAGGTTTCTATCTGATTGTTTCTCTAAGGGCTAAGGGCTAAGGGCTGAGTCTACGTGGATAGTAGCTTAAGCAGGGTGCTCTCAGCCAGAATGATCGTGACAAGATAGTCAAAGAGTTTAAAGATGTTTTAACTCAACTGACCTTTCCCATGGCTTTGACCAGCAACTGGTACCTCTTCTGGTTCCCCTTAATTACCTTGCTGCGTACAAGGCCCATCTTTTGACATTGTATCTTTTTGCAGGTTAATTTGGTCATTAATTATGATCTTCTTGTGAAATACACCAATCGTACAGAGCGTGGGAGACACACCCCTCTAGAATCGGTAAAGATCTCATCTTTCCATTTAGATATCATGTTTCAAAAGCTTTAAAGGATGCTTATTTAATTTTCTCCCACTATTTTGCAGATGAGCAGATCTCACCCATACACGGAAGATGGAAAAGCAACCACCAAAGGTAAAGTTCTAACCTTTCGTTTTAGATTTCATGTTTTATAACCTTTGGTTTTGAAGGATTCATCTATTAAAGGATAGGTGATATCTTTACTTTTGTTAGGGTTAGCAATTCTTGTCACCGTTAACAACAAAGCTTTTCATTTGCCTTTCTTATTTGTGGGGGTTCTTTTTTTTTTGGAGTTGGAAATTTGGAGACACATGATTTGAAGGTTGGCTTTATATTAACCTGTCACATGTGTTTTAGCCTTATAAAGTGTTGTAGTCATAATGGTGGATCCTTTGTATGTTGGATTTGGTTATGGTATTTTATTGGCAGTTGGATTGTTATAAATTACTAATTAGTGGCATTTTATAGTATGGCAGTTTCCATTCACCCTTCTTGCATGGTTCTATATGTTCTCTTTTACCCTTTTTGAGAAGGTAATTATTGTAATTGGTCTTCTGGCTTAGGCCTCTTTCAAGAAGCCTATAACATGTTACTGCCAGGGGCTGCAATGTGCAAACCATGCTCATTTTCTGGCCAACCACACTTATATCCTGTAAATTAACTTTTTTCTTTTTTCTTTTTGCTCCTTAGATGGAATTATCAGTTGCATTGACTTGGGAGACTGTAATTTGATCATCTTTAATCAAAGGTGAGCAATCTGCCAAGGAACATGTGTTGGATTTTGTGTCAGAGTTCCAACCTCATCTTCTTCCTGACAGAAAGTTCACTTCAAAAAGCCTTTGTGGATCCTACAATTTGCTTTTTTCCCCCTGATAGTCTCTACCTTTTTTCATCCTCTAAAAGAAATTCTTGATCATCAAGATCTTGCAAGGAGGCAATTGAATAATCTCTACCTATTCCCTGCAGCAGCAGCAGCAGATGTGGTTGGTGTTAGAGTCTGATAAATCAGATTATATTGATAGGAGGTATGAGCAATTTAATTAGAAAAAGGTTAGATCTTTGATCTTGAAATCTGCTTAAGTTGTTTGAAATTAACTTTTTTTTTGGCAGGTATTCATGTGGCTGGAATATCAGTAGGTTCTCCAAAATACAAAGATTGGATATTGATGACTGCTGATATGCTAGGTCAGCTTATACACTTTCCCTCCGTTTTTCGTTGTGTTTTTATGTGGTCTTTTTCTTGTGTAATTCCAAGTTTGTTCTGTTAGTGTATGATCTGTGAAATATAACTTTAATATTCAATTTTCATCCTGTGGTGTGATACTCTTACCTTTACTCATCTTTCCTCTCGGTTTTCATGTTTGAAAAGGGTTGAAGGATGTCTTTTATTTTCTCTCGCTATTTTGCTGATCTCACCTAATCTATGGAGTTTGAATAATCAACCTCCACCATGGAGGTAAAGATTTCATCTTTCCTATTAGATTTCATGTTTCAAAAGCTTTAAATGATGCATTTTTACATTTACCCAAGCACTAGGCATCGAAGATATAATTTTTAGAAGTTTATGATTTTTCCCTGCGTAGGAATCAATGTTCTTAGTGGAATAGGGCTTCTTACCTGCTACGCACAAAAAATTTTAAATTTTCTCCAGTTTAAATGTTTTGTTACTAGGATGCAACTGCAATATTTTAATCAAGATCTTGTTGAAGGGAGTGTTAGCAAATTGGTTTAGAAATATTATATGAAATGTCCCCAGGGGGACATCCCAGTGGTTAAAGCTTGGGACTTCTTGTGGGAGGTCCTGAGATCGAATCCTGGGATAGGCGGGGTGGGATTATGGGAAAGGAGAGGGCTACCTAGCCCATTTCACTATCATGTTCATGACTAGCAAAAAAATATTATATGCAATTGAAAAGTTGGGACTGTATGGATGATAAGAGCAATTACATGCCTTGAACTTTTGCTTGTTATGATATAAATTATAAGTCTTGATTTTAATTATTGTGTTTGGGATAGAAATCTCATGTGGGTTGATTGCTGGTCTTATTTTATTTGTTAAATTGAAGGTTCATGACACATCACAGCAACACATCTTTTTCAACTGTTTTCGGGTAGCTGAAACTGTGCTCTTAAGATTATTTTTGAAGGTATAAATCCCTGAACTAGAAACTTCTCACGTGTTTTTTTACCCCTCTTTTAAATGTTCGACTTAGATTTAAGGTTTTGATTTTTTGTATGTTTTTTGTTTGAACCCCTTTTCAGGTTTCTTCAAGTGATACACCTTCACTTCAGCATATACATTTGAAGAATTGAATTTATCACCGGAGTTTGTTGAGAAGCTGAGCAAAATTCAAGTTATATCAGTAGTTGCTTCAAAATACAAAGGTTGGATACTGACGGCTGCTGATATGTGAGGTTAGCTCATAAACTTTCCTCTCGTTTTGCGTTTTTATTGGGTAATTCTAAGTGGTGTCTTGTTAGTGTAAAGTAGGTTATGATCTGTGAAATATAAGTTTCATATTCAATTTCCATCCTGTGATGTGATAAACTTAGGTTTTCAGTCTTAACAAAGAAAGCAGATTCAGGTTCCAGACTGGAAATTAGTCATTGTTATTTTTATAATTTAAAATGAGTCATTAGATCGAGTTAAAGCAGGATAAAAGGAAAATCTTAATGCAGAATAGTGAATTAAATGAAAACAGTCAGTGTTATTTTTATAATTTAAAATGAGTCATTACTCATTAGATTGACTTAAAGCAGGATAAAAGGATAATAATCTTAATGCTGAATAGTGAATTATTAAATGAGAACACTCCAGTCTTGGTCTCCAAAGAGCTGCTTTCCATTTGCCGGAGGTCTCGTAATTTTCATTCTGCAAAATACATGAACTAAAATCAGTGACAATGTATAATCCAATTCGTACATAACTAGGTAGTCACTATAAACCAATCCATACATAGCCAAGTTTAAGTTCCATCATTCCAAAGATACATGCAACCATAAAACAGTGGAGAAAATAATATAGGAAACAATTAGATCAAAAAATTGCACTACTGAGTCCATCATTCCAAATCAGTGGTATAACAAAGCCTTCATATTTGTTATTGTACAATAACAAATAATAGAGGCACTGGAAGAATGCTAACAGAAGAACTTAAATTTGGGAATGAGATGATGTGTGATTGTTATCCAATCAAAGTTATATATCATGCCTTCTAGAGAGTTTGGTACTTAAGTCCTAGATTTTAGTAATACTAATACTTTTGGGTAATTGATAAACATATACAACAGTAAATATAAGTCCTTTAAGCATTCCAAAACTAAGGGTTTAGTGAACATGTACTATGGCAAAACAAGTAGCCCAAACAAGCAAACAAGGAAGTTTGCACATTATAGGTAATACTTAATACAGATAAATTTAGGTGGCACAACACTGTTGGTATTAAACAAACCAGGAAGCTTTATTGGTTCTTATCAAAGATCAATTTCCTCTTCATAAAGTTCAATAGTCAGTGAATACTATAATGGATTCAGAAGTATAATATATGAATTTTGAAGGAAGGATTTCTTTCACATAATAAAAGCAGGTCTACGCTAGGCTCAGTTAAATCCCAAATGGGAAATTGGAACAGATCCAATAATTTTGTGATTATATTTTACTACCAGGAATACTACCACCGTAATTTTATCATCCTTCAAGGTGTAAAAAGTATCATATTAAGCATTTCAAATATCTGCAACTCTAGTCTTTACATACTTCACTTGAGAAAATGCATGCACTATTGTCCAAGAATAACCACATATAACTGCGCAATTTCCAAACATTTTCAGAAATAACATAGAACCTTATCTCTCTCCCCTGTTCCCAAACAAATTAGATCAAATTGGACTCCCATCTCAGAAAGACACCACACAATTAGATAATCAATTGATTATGATAACAGAAAATTTATAGCCTTTGAGATCAATACTATATATTATATGCATAAAAAATCCACCAAAGTAGTGGGCTTTTCCTTTTGATATATTTGTTGGTTAATAATAATCAGTTTAAAACCTATCCATTATTTGTTGCAGGTAAAATGTCAAGTGGAGTGGTTACCTGTTTTTACTGTGCTGCCGCACCACCAGCACCCTGTGTAGCTGCCTGCGCAGCCTGTGCAGCTGCTTCCCTTGCTTCATCAAACTTCTTCTGTAGAAGTTTCAAGATGTTTAATTATCAACTTAAAAATATTTCAGATCTCACACTTAGCCTTTCAGATCTGTAAAAATAAAATAAAAATAAACTAGTAGATCTATAAAACAGCAGAATAAAATTGAGAAGAAAAATAAAAACTGGAAAAATTACTTTTACCTTGCACTTTTTCTGATGCTCTTTTTTTTTTGTCTGCTGTCCTCGTTGTCACGGTCATGTCACAGTATTTGCACCTTGTTTTCAGCGTTTCAGGTGGCGTTGTTTTTTTTTTTTTTTTTTTTTCGTTTGGTTAGAATGGGCTTTGCGTAGTTAAGGTGTCGTTTGGCATCGTTTTCATTTTTTTGTTTTTTGTTTTCGTCTCGCTTTTGTTTTGTTTTTGTTACGCTGTGAATTCCTTGAAAACGAAAACATGTTTGGATACAAAAGTTGTTGTACATTTTAAAAACCAGAAAACAGAAAACATGTTTGATTGGCACAAAACTGTTGCCAACTCTTTCCTTTTTTTCTTATCATTTATTCTCAAAATCCCTACTTTCATTTTTTTAATCAAATTCTACTTTTCCCATATTAATGTATTTAATTAATTGTATTATTAGTTACAACTTTTTCATATGAACATACTTAATTTTAGTAATTAATAGAAAAAAAATATTGTATGTAATTCATTCATCGTATGTATATCAGAAATAATTGTATGAAATTCTAAAAATTCTTCATGGTTAAGTCTAAATTATTTCTGGATAAACAAGGTAACTCTCACTTCACAAAATTTGAAAATAAAAATCTTAATCAAAATTAAAACCTGTTGTGTGACAAAAAAAAAAGGACCAATGAGCTCAATTAAATATAACTCAAAATGCTAGTAACATTTAAATCATTCAACATCCAAATAACTGATGTTTGTAGCTGAATTACCTACACAAGATATCTAGCAACAACAAAATATAGTTACTCCTCAAGAAACTTCATATCCACAATCATTGAAATGTACAGGCCTTCATGTCTATTTTAAATTCCACATCTCTTCAAGATTCTCCTTTGGAGAATAGAAGAGAAACATGCGCTAATCTGTTGTTAGATAAGGCACCCTTTCATCCAAGGAAGCATAACAAAACTAGTGAAGCCGCAAAACTACACTGTCAAAATAAAGCAAGAAAACTATGCTTTATCAATTAAAGAAAGCAAAAGAAAAGCTTCATGAAATTATCCAGAATGCTACTATACAAATATTGTTAAAACAAAAACCAATAAAGCAAGAAAAAACAAAAACAGAACAACCGTTTTCTTCTAATTATGCCTCCATAACCAACCAATCCTACCAAATGTTGCTCTATTTATATTGAGTTTTAACAAGGCTCAGGAGGGGCTTTCCAACCTATATTGATAACTTGTAACATTTTTGACAAGCTGATTATGAACACTATTATAATGAGGTATAATCCAGTGCAAAAGATCTAGCTTTACACAAACTAGTATACAAGTTGATAGGAATATGATTAAACAAAGTATCACAAACCTTATATTTATTAGTAGCCTTGTCAAAATCATAATCTGGAAAAATACTTCCTTTTTCAAAACTACCTAAAGTTGCTGAGATTTAATATATATTCTCCAAATACAACTTCAGCCAAAAAAAGCTTTATTGATGAGATGAAAGCCTTTGATTCCTATGCATATCCACCTAAAGCTTTAAGATTGAAGTTTCAAAGTATATCATTTTCTATGGCTTACTCTCATTCAAACAATTAAAACCATGATTTGCCTTGAAATTAATTTTCCCCAAAAATTATTCGGCTTATTGCTCAAAAAGGCCCCTGAACTTACACAAAACGGTCAAATAAGCCCCTGAACTCTAATTGCAGCCAAATAAGCCCCTGAACTCTTTAAAAAGGCCAAATAAGCCCTTTTCCGATGGCTAAATGCTGAAATAAGGACTAAACGTTTCAAGATTTTCTCAAATAAGGATCAACATACACAATTCCAACAAATTAAAACACATACTTAACAAATTTTTATAAATTAGAGAATTCTTAAATGAAAACAAATGTTTCTCATGAGTACACGTTAAATTTGATAGAAAAATGATATTATCGTGTTAATTAAAAATCAAAAACTATTAATCAAAATAAATTCATTAAACGTAATATGATATAAAATTATCGTACGTTTTTCAGTTTATATATATCTCACATACTAGTATTAACTTATATTGTATCAAATTTGTAAAAAAATATTAATTATGTGTTTT